>JAUELO010245544.1:0-15685 GCA_032357855.1 Amphibolips quercusostensackenii | reverse complement strand
CTAATATTTAATTCTCGTAATTTGACAGTGAATATTATTCAATAAAAGATTAAACTTGCTCTGACTGAGAATGCTGGGCTTTCATTATGACGAAATCTAATGATAGATTACAGTCAAAGATATAAAATTAAAAATAGAGTATTTTATAACATTTTAGAATAGTCGGAAAAATTGAAGTACAATTCACAATTCCGAAATTATCTAGAATGTTTAATGAAAGTTTTCAAAATTAAAACATTTTTAGATATTTTTAGATAAGTAGAAAGTTTTAATGTTTTGGACTAAAATAAAATTCATAACACTTCAGAATATTTGAAAAAATGCAGAAACAATCCAGAATTTGAGAATGATCTAGAATGTTCCAGAAAAAATAACGAAATGCAAACATTTTTGAATTTTTCTAGATAAGTAGAAAATTTGAAGGTACCCAGCTAAAAACACAATTCATAACACTTTAGAACAGTCGACAAAATTTAAGAACAATCCACAATTCCAGAATGATTCAGAATATTCGACGAAAGTTAACATAATTCAAGCGTTTTTTGATCTTTTTAGATCAGAAAATAATCCTAATACATTGGGCTAAAAAAAAGTTCATAACACTTCAGCATAGCCTTTCAGATTAGAAAGCAGTCCACAATTGCAGAATGAGTTAGAATGTTCCAGAAAAGTTAAACATTAAAAAATTTTCAGACCTTTTTAAATTAGTAGAGAATTGTTATGCATCGGACTGAAAAAAAAATTGATAACGCTCTAGAATAGTCGACAAAAATTCAAGAACAACTTAACCTTCAAAAAAAAAAATTGGGGTACGTGAGGACCCCACTGTACAATCTGTGTCTTCCTGGCTTACCGTACCATTGGAGGATTAAGACATTGGGCTGAAAATCAAATTCATAAGACTCCAGAATCTTCAAAAAAATTCCAGAACAATCCAAAGTTCTAGAATGATTTAGAATTTTCAAGAAAAGCTAACAAAATTTAACCATTTCAAGATCTGATTAGATAAGTAAAGAATTCTTGATGCATCGGGCTTAAAAAAATTCACAACTTTCCAGAATGGTAAACAAATTTTTTTTAACAGTCTACAGTTGCAGAGTAATCTAGAATGTACCAGAAAAGTTAAAAAATTCAAACATTTTCAGATCTTCTTAGGTAAGTAGAGAATTGTTATTCATTGGACTAGAAAATAAGTTGTAACACTTTGAAATAGTCGACAAAAATTCAAAACAATCCACAATAACAGAATGATCTAGAATGTCTCAGAAAAGTCAACAAAATAAAATAAATTTCCATCTTTTTAAATAACTGGATAATCTTAACGAGTTGGCTACAAACCAAATTCATAACACTTCAGAATCTTCGAAAAAATTCTAAAACAATCCAAAATTTCATTACGATCAAGAATTTAAAAGAAAAGTTAGCAAAATTTAAACATTTCATGATCTGTTTAGATTAGTAGAGAATCCTGAATGCATCAGGCGGAAAACAAAATTTATAACACTTCAGAATAATAAAAATTTTTAAAACAGTCTACAATTGCAGAATAATATACAATATTTCAGAAAAGTTAAAAAAATGTTAACATTTTTAGATTTTTTTAGAAAAGTAGTGAATTGAAATGCAATAGGCGTAAAACAAAATTTATAACGCTTCAAAATAGTAAAAAAATTGGTTTAAATAGTCCACAATGGCAGAGTAATCTAGAATGTACCATAAAAGTTAAAAAAATTAAAAAATTTCCAGATCCTTTTAGATAAGTTAAGAATTTGAATGCATTGGGCTTGAAACAAAATTCATAACACGTTAGATTAGTGTAAAAAATTCAGGAACAAACCAGAATTCCAGAATGATCCGGAATATTCCAGAAAATTTTACAAAATTGAAACATTTTTAGATATTTTTAGACAAATATAAAATTTTGAGACATTGGACTCAAAACCAAATTTATAATGCTTTAGAATCTTCCAAAAAATTGCAGAACAATCCACAATTCTAGAATTATCTAGAATGTTTAAAAAATTTTAACAAAATTTAAACATCTTAAGATCTGTTTAGATAAGTAGAGAATTCTTAATGTATCAGGCTAAAAACAAAATTCATAACACTTCAGAATATAAAAAAAAAATGTTTAACAGTCCACAATTGCAGAATAATCTAGAATGTTCCAAAAAAGTTGGAAAAATTCAAATATTTTTAGATCTCTTTAGATAAGTAAAGAATGGTTATGCATCGGTCTAGAAAAAACTTCGTAATACTTCACAATATTCAAAAAAATTCAAGAACAATCTACAATTACAGAATGATCTAGAATGTTCAAGAAAAGCTTACAAAATTTACACATTTTAGGATCTTTTCAGATAAGTAGAGAGTTTCTAATGCATCGGGCTAAAAACAAAATTCATAACACTTCAGAATAGTGAAAAAACAGTCCACAATTGAAGAATGATCTAAAATGTTCCAGAAAAGTTTACAAATTTAAACATCTTCAAACCTTCTTAGATAAGTAGAAAATCGTTATGCATCGAGCTGAAAAAATCGGAACCCTCCAGAATAGTCGAAAAAAATTCAAGAAAAATCCACAATTACAGAATGATCTAGAATTTTCCAGAAAAATTTGCAAAATTTAAACATTTATATATCTTCTTAGATAAGTATATAATCTTAATTCATTGGGCTAAAAACCCAATTCAGAACACTTCAGAATAGACAGAAAAATTAAATAAAAACACAAAATTTTAGAAAATGATCCTGAATGGTCCAGAAAAGTAAATAAAATTCAAGCATTTTTAGATCTTTTTAGACAAATAGAGAATCTTAAGTCATCGGCCTGAAAATCAAATTCATAACACTTAGGACTCTTCGAAAACATTCCAAAACAATTCACAATTCCAGAATGATTTAGAATTTTCAAGAGAAGCTAACAAAATTTAAACATTTCAAGATCTGATTAGATAAGTAGAGAATTCCTAATGTATAGGGCTCAAAACAAAATTCACAACTTTCCAGAATAGTAAACAAATTTTTTTAGACAGTCTACAGTTGCAGAGTAATCTAGAATGTACCAGAAAAGTAAAAAAATTCAAACATTTTCAGATCTTTTTAGGTAAGTAGAGAATTGTTATTCATTGGACTAGAAAAAAAGTCGTAACACTTTGAAATAGTCGACAAAAATCTTAGAACAATCCACAATAACAGAATGATCTAGAATGTCCCAGAAAAGTTAACAGAATTGAAAATTCTTTGATCTTTTAAGATAACTAGAGAATCTTAATGAATTGGTTTAAAACTAAATTCATAACACTTCAGAATAGTCGGAAAAATTTAATTACAAAAAACAATTTTAGAAAATGATCCAGAATGTTTTAGAATAGTAAATAAAATTCAAGCATTTTTAGATCTTTTAGACCCATAGAGGATTTTAAAACATCAGGCTAAAAATCAAATTCATAACACTTCAGAATCTTAAAAAAAATTTCAGAACAATCTACAATTTCAAAATGATCTAGAATATTCAAGAAAAGGTGAAATTTAAACATTTTAAATCAGTTCAGATAAGAAGAGAATTCCTAATGCATTGGGCTGAACAAAATTCATAACACTTTAGAATAGCAAAAAAAAAATTAAATAAAAAACAGTGAACAATTGCAGAATGATCTAAAATGTTCCACAAAAGTTGGGTAAATTTATATATTTTTAAACCTTTTTAGATAAGTAGAGAATTGTTCTGCAACAGGCAAAAAAAAATCGTAACACTCCAGAATAGTCGACAAAAATTGAAAAACAATCACAATCACAAAAAGATCTAGAATGTTTCAGAAAAATTTACAAAATTCAAACATATTTATATCTTCTTAAAAAAGTAGATAATTTAAATGCATCGGGCTGAAAACAAAATTCATCACACTTTAGCATAGCCAAAGAAAAACTACAAAACAGTCTACAATTTTAGAATGATCTAGAATGTTATACAAAAAATAGAAAAAATCTAAAATTTTTATATCTTCTTAGATAAGTAGATAATCCTAATGCATTAGGCTAAAAACCAAATTCATAACACTTTAGAATAGTCGGAAAAATTTAATAACAATACACAATTCTAGAAA
The DNA here is from genome assembly GCA_032357855.1 of Amphibolips quercusostensackenii. NCBI lineage: Eukaryota > Metazoa > Arthropoda > Insecta > Hymenoptera > Cynipidae > Amphibolips > Amphibolips quercusostensackenii. The sequence goes on along the minus strand of JAUELO010245544.1, from coordinate 11,579 downwards.
ATGAATTAGAATGGTCCAGAAAAGTCCAAAAATTCAAGCATTTTGAGATCTTTTCAGAAATAAATGAATATTAAGACATCGGGCTGAAAACCAAATTCACAACACTTTAGAATCTTCGAAAAAATTCCAGAACAATACAAAATTGCAGAATGATCTGGAATGTTTAAGAAAAGTTTACAAAATTTACACATTTTAAGATCTGCTCAGATGAGTAGAGAATTCTTAATGCATTATTCTGAAAACAAAATTCATAACACTTCAGAATAGTAAAAAAAAAATGAAATAAAAAACATTCCACAATTGCAAAAAGATCTAGAATGTTCCAAAAAAATTAACAAAATTTAAACATTTTTATAATTTTTTAGATAAGTAGATAATCTTAATGCATTAGGCTGAAAACCGAATTCATAACACTTTAGAATAGTCGGAAAAATTCAATAACAATACCCAATTCTAGAAAATGATCCAGAATTGTCCAGAAAAGTAAATAAAATTCAAGCGTTTTTAGACCTTTTTAAAAAAATAGAGAGTTTTAAGACATCGGGCTAAAAACCAAATTCATAACACTTCAGAATTTTTAAAAAAATCCCAGAACAATACACAATTACAGAATGATCTAAAATGTTTAAGAAAAGGTACAAAATTTACACATTTTGAGATCTGTTCAGATAAGTAGAGGATTCTTAATGCATCAAGCTGACAACAAAATTCATAACACTCCAGAATAGTTAAAAAAATTTCCCACAGCGCACAATTTCAGAAGGATCTAAAATGTTCCAGAAAAGTTAAAAAAATTAAAACATTTTCAAACCTTTTTAGATTAGTAGAGAATTGTTATGCATCGGGCTAAAAAAGTCGTAACACTCCAGAACAGTCGACGAAAATTCAAGAACAATCGACAATGACAGAATAATCTATAATGTCCCAAAAAAGTCAAGAAAATTCAAAAATTTAGAAACTTTTTTAGATAAGTGGATCATCTTAATGCATTAGGCTACAAAACAAATCCATAACACTTTATAATATTCGGAAAAATTTAATGGAAACACACGATTCTAGAATAAACCCAGAATGTTCCAGAAAAGTAAATTAAATTTAAGCATTTTTAGATATTTTCATACGAATAGAGAATGTTAAGACTTTGGGCTAAAAACCAAATTCATAACACTTCGGAATCTTCGAAAAAATTCCAGAAAGATCCACAATTCCATAATGATCTAGAATTTTCAAAAAAAGTTAGCAAAATGCAAACATTTTAAGATCTGTTTAGATTTGTATAGAATTCTTAATGCATCTGTCGAAAAAAAAATTTATAACACTTTTGAATAGTAAAAAAGAATTTGTTTAAACAGTCCACAATTGCAGATTAATTTAGAATGTACCAACAAAGTTGAAAAAATTCAAAAATTGTCAGATCCTTTCAAATAAGTAAAAAATTTCAATGCATTGGGCTTTAAACAAAATTCATAACACTTAAGATTAGTCAAAAACGTTCAAGAACAATCCCGAATTCGAATATGATCCGGAACATTCCAGAAAATTTGACAAAATTCAAACATTTCTAGATATTTTAAGACAAATATAAAATGTTAAAGCATCGGACTAATGAACGAATCCATAACACTTCAGAATAGTTAAAAAAATTTCAGAACGATTTTCAATTCCAGAATGATGTAGAATGTTACAGAAAAGTAAGTAAAGTTCAAGCATTTTTAGACCTTTTCAGACATATAGAGAATTTTAAGACATCGGACTCCTCACCAAATTTATAACACTTCAGAATCTTCCAAAATTCCAGAACAATTTACAATTCCAGAATTATCTAGAATGTTTAAGAAATGTTAACAAAATTTAAGCATTTGAGGATCTGTTCAGATAAGTAAAAAATTCTTAATGCATCAGGCTGAAAACAAAATTCATAACACTTTAGAATATTTAAAAAAAATTTTTAACAGTTCACAATTGCAGAATGATCAAATATGTTCCAGAAAAGTTAGAAAAATTCAGACATTTTTAGACCTCTTTAGATAAGTAGAGAATCGTTGTGCTTCAGGCTAAGAAAAATTCGTAACACTTCACAACATTCGACAAAGATTCAAGAACAATCTACAATTACAGAATGATCTAGGATGTTCAAGAAAAGTTTACAAAATTTACATATTTTCGGATCTGTTCAGATAAGTAAAGAATTCCTCATACATCGAGCTAAAAAGAAAATTCATAACACTTCAGAATAGTGTGAAAAAAAGTCCACAATTGCAGAATGATCTAGAATGTTCCAGACAGTTGAAAACATTCAAAACGAATGTAGAATGTTCCAGAAAAATTCACAAAATTTAAACATTTTTATATTTTCTTAGATAAGTAAATAATATTAATGCATTGGGCTACAAACCAAATTCATAACACTTCAGAATATACGAAAAAATTTTTAAAAAACACAGAATGCTAGAAAGTAATCCAGAATGCTTCCAAAAAAGTTTACAAAATTCACACATTGAAAGATCTGTTCAGATAAGTAGAGAACTCTTAATGCATCGGTCTAAAAACAAAATTTATAACACTTCAGAATAGTATGAAAAATGAAATAAAAAAAACAGTCCACAATTGCAGAATGATCTAGAATGTTCCAGGAAAGTTGGAAATATTCAAACATTTTCAGATTTCTTTAGATAAGTAGAGAATTGTTATGCATAGAAATAAAAAAAATTCGTAACACTTTAGAATATTTGGCAAAAATTCAAAAACAATCCACAATTACAGAATGATCTAGAATGTTCCAAAAAAATTTACAAAATTTAAACATTTTTATATCTTATTACATAAGTAGATAATCCTAATGCATTGGGCTGCACCAAATTCATAACACTTTATAATAGTCGGAAAAATTAATTAAAAACACAGAGTTCTAAAAAATGATCCAGAATATTTCAGAGAGGTAAATAAAATTCAATCATTTTTTGATCTAATTGAGAAAAATAAAGAATCTTAAGACATCGTGCTAAAAATCGAATTCATGACACTTCAGAATCTTGAAAAAAAATTTTAGAACAATCCACAATTCCATAACGATAATGAATTTTTAAAAAAAGTTAACAAAATTTAAATATTTCAAGATCTGTTCAGATTAGTAGAGAACTCTTCATGCATCGGGCGGAAAACAAAATTCATAACACTAAAGAATAATAAAAAAAATGTTTCAGACAGTTTACAATGGCAGAGTTATCTAGAATGTACAAGAAAAGTTAAAAAAATTTAAACAATTTAGACCTGTCTAGATAAGTAGAGAGTTTTAATATATTGGGCTTGAAGCATAATTCATAACACTTTATATTGGTAAAAAACACTCAGGAACAATCCAGAATTCAAGAATAATTCGGAATATTGCAGAAAATCAGACAAAATTTAAACATTTATAGATGTTTTTAGACAAATATAAAATTTCAAAGCATCGGACTAAAAACCAAATCCATAACACTTCAGAATAGCCTAAAAAATTAAAAAACAATCTACAATTCCATAATGATCTAGAATGTTTAAGAAATGTAAAGAAAATTAAAAAAATTTTTAAACTGTTCGGATAAGTAGAGAATTCTTAATGGATCGGGCTAAAAAAAAAATTCATAACACTTCAGAATAGTGAAAAAAATTTTTTAACAGTCCACAATTGTAGAATAATCTAGAATGTTCTAGAAGAGTTAGAAAAATTCAACCATTTTTATATTTTTCGAAATAAGTAGAGAATTGTTATGCATCGGGGTAGGAACAGAATCCATAACACTTTAGAATAGTCGAAAAAATTTAAGCAAAATCCAAAATGACAGCATGATCCAGAATGTCCAATAAAAGCCAGCAAAATTAGAAAATTCTTAGATCTTTTTATATAAGTATATAATTTTAGTACATTGCGCTAAAAACCAAATTCATAATACTTTTGAATAGTCAAAAAAAAACATGAAAAATATACAATTAGAGAATAATATAAAATGTTCTCTAAAATTTGACAAATTTCAGACATTTTAAATCTTTCTATATAAGTAGAGAATTTTCATTCACCGGTCTAAAAACCAGGTTTATAACACTTCAACATAGTCAAAAAAATTCAAGAACAATACACAATTCTAGATTATGATCTAGAATGTTATAAAAAATGGACAAAGTTAAAACATTTTATGATTTGTTCAGACTAGTAGAGAATATTAATGCGTCGGGATGAAAAACAAATTCATAACACTTCAGAATAGTCGGAAAAATTGAACAACAATACAAAATTACAAAATGATCTTGAATGCTCTAAAAAAGGTGAGAAAATCCAAAAAATTTGACATCTTTTTAGATACGTAGAGAATTTATCGCATCAAGCTAAATACCGAATTCATAACACTACAGAATAGTACAAAAAATTTTTTTAAACAGTACGCAATTGCAAAATAATCTGGCATGTTTCAGGAAAGTTAGGAAAATTTTAACATTTTTATATCTTTTCAGATGAGTATAGGATCCTGATGCATCAGGATAAAACACAAATTCATAACACTTTCAAATAGTCGAAAAATTCAACAACAGTCTATAATTCCAGAATGATCTAAAATGTTTTTAAAAAAGTTAACAAAGTTGAAATATTTTTAGATTTTTTTAGATAAATACAGAATTTTTATGCATCGGGCTATATGAAATTCATAACACTTTAGAATATTCGAAAAAATTCAATAACAATACACAATTCTAGAAAATGATCCAGAATGGTTTAGTAAAGTAAATAAAATTTAAACATTTTTAGATATTTTCAGACAAATAGAGAATTTTAAGACAACGGGCTAAAAACTAAATTCATAACACTTCAGAACCTTCGAAAAAATTTCAGAATAATCCACAATTACAGGATGATCTAAAATGTTTGAGAAAAGTTAACAAAATTTAAACATTCTAAGATTTGCTCAGATAAGTAAAAAATTTTTAATGCATCGGGCAAGAAAAAAATTCGTAACACTTCAAAAATTAAAAATAAGAAACGGTCCGCAATTGCAGAATGATCTAGAATGTTCCACAAAAGTTATAAAAATTTAAACCTTTTCATATCTTCTTAGTTAGGTATAAAACTTTAATGGATCAGGCTAAAACACAAATTCATAACACTTCTGAAAAGTCGAAAAATTCAACAACAGTCGATATTTTTAGAATGATCTGAAATACTTCAAAAAAGTTTACAAAGTTGAAATATTTTAGATATTTTTCGATAAATACAGAATTTGGATGCATCAAGCTATATAAAGTTTATAACACTTTAGAATAGTCGAAAAAATAAGTTTTTCTTTAAAACTGATATTTAAAAAACAATAGATGACAATTATTTTAGTGTGCTCATTTTTTTCGTATTTATGTTTTTAAAGTGATTTTTTAAATTAAATTTTGTTAAAATAATTTTTTTTTGCATAAGGGTCGGAAATATTGCCATTTAGTAACACACCCATGGAAACAAATTTATGAAATGCCTACATGTAAAATTGTTTTGTGTAATGGAAATTTAGATGTTAATTAAAAAAAGAGGCTCCTAATATCATTCATATGAAAAAATGTCTTATTATTGTTTTTCCGTTAAATAAAAAAATTATACTACATCACCATCTTCAATTTTAAAATAATTATTTCATTTTCTATTGGTAGCTGGTAAATTATAAAATTTATTTTAATATGCAACTTTTAAAGAAGAAATTATAAAATTAAAAAGCTGTAGGAGATTTCACATAAATTTACATAAGTCTTCAGATTTTAATGAACAAGGGCCTTTTTATTTTTCAAACAAGTTTATAGGATCGAACTATTTTTAATTTTAAAATCAATCTCTTATTTTCTAACTGCATCTGATAATTCATAACATAATTGTAATTTAAAACTTTAAAAAATTAAGCAGATCAAAAGAAAAAAGAACAAAAATCGTTACAAAAATATAAAGAGTACGAACGTTCTATGATATAAATTATTTTAACCGAATTATTTGTCAAATTAAAACTGTAAATTAAAGAAACTGAGAATTATTTTTTTAATTAAATATAACTATTCCATGTTAGAAATTTATCATTTTTAGTTTGAAATTCAACTATTTGGTTGAAAAATTTTTTTTTCTTATGTATAACAGTTCAAGTACTTGGTTGCAAATTCATGTATTTTGTAGATAATTTATCTTTTTTTGTAGAAAATTAATTTTCTTGGTGAAAAATCAACTTTTTAATTAGAAAACTGAAGTCTCTAATTGAATGTTGTTTTTTTTTTGAAAATTATTTTTCTTTTGAAGTTTTATCATTTTAGTTGAAAATTCATCTCTTTTGTTGAAAACTGATATTTTTGGTTGAAAATACAAATATTTTTCTAATTTTTTTTTATTATTTAAAAATTAATTCTATTTACTAAAAATGTACTTTCTCTATTTTTTGTAAAAAATTAATATTTCAAATTGAAAATTCATGTCTTTTGTTGAGAATCAAGTTTTTTTAATATAACTGTTTTCGTTTTAAACTTAAATAGTTTTTTCTTAATAAACATATTAACTATTACAGTTTTTGTTAAAATTTTTTTTTAGGTTAAAAAATGAACTAATTGGTTGAAAGATGAACTACTTTGTAAAAAATTTTTTTTTTGGTTCAAGATTTATTATATTAGTTGAAAATTTAACTTTTAGGTTGCAAATATAATTTTTTGTTTAAAATTGAGCTGTTTTGTAGAGAATTTATCTTTCAAGCAAAACACTTCAACAATTTGACAGAAAATTAAACTGTTTGGTTGAAAATGAACTTTTCTGCTAAAGATTCATATTTTTGTTTAAAAATCAACGATATAATTAAAATTATTTTGATAATAAAAGATTTATTTTTTTACTGAAAATGTATTACATTTCTGGTAAAAGATTGATATTTTAAATTAAAAATTCATTGACTTTGTTAAAAATTTGTCTTTTTTGGTGAAAAAATTAACTCTTAAATTTTGCCGTAAAAATTAATTTTTTAGGTTAAAAAATCAACTAATTGGTTTAAAGATTAACTGCATTGCAAAAAAATTTCTTTTCTCTTGGTTCAATATTCATCATTTCAGTTGAAAATCCAACTTTTTTAGTTTAATTTTACTTGTTTAATTTTTTTGTTTTGTTTTTTTTTTCTAATTTTTAGTTAAAAATTTAACTTTGTAGTTGAAAATCCAATTTTTGTTGTTGAAAATTCGTCTTTTGATAGAAAATTATTCTTTTTGAAAAACAAGTCATCTTCGTATTTTAAAAATTTATCTTTATGGTAGATAGTTAAAAAATTTTATCAAAATGCAGCTTCTAAATTTTGTTGTGTCGATTATATTATTCTTTAATGTATCGAGGCCGATCTCAATTTTACTTTTTTGGTGTTTCGTGAACTCGGGCGGTAATTCTTATATTTTTTGTGTGATGTCCGTTCTTCCATTTAAAGAAAAGAAGAGGAAATAGTATGGGGAAAATTGAGAGGGAGAAAAGAAGAAGGAGAAAAGGTGGGGAGAAAAGGACGGAGAGAATAGGTGGTGCGAAAAGTAACGAAAGAAGAGGAGGAGGAGAAAAGGAGTGGAAGTACATCAGACCAAGAAAGTGTGAGAAAGAAAGGGTGAGGAAATAAAGGAAAGGTAAAAAAGAAGAGCTAAAGCCAAAATTAGAGGGAGATAGAGAGAGAAAAGAGGCAGTAAAAGGAGAGCAGGGGAGGAAGAAAAGAGGAAGCAGAAGAGTACAGGAAAAGGAGAGTCAGTAAAAGAATGGATGAAAAATAGAGGAAGATGGAGAGAGGATGATAGAATAAGAGAGAAAGGAAGAGGGAGAACAAGAGATGAGAAAGCAAAAAGAGCAAAAGAGGAGAACGGGAGAAAAGAAAAGGTGCATTACAAAGGAAAGGGATAACTTGAAAGGGAAAAAATGAGAGTCAAAAAAGGAGATAGAGGAAGTAAATCGAGGCAGATTTAAATTTAATTTTTTATGGTTTCGTAGCCTTGAGTGGAAACCTTTATAGTTTTGGTGAGATATTTGTCGGCCTATCTGAAGAAAAAAACAGGGAGAAATGGTATGGGAGAAAATGAGTGGCAGAAAAAGACTTTGAGAAAAGAAGAAAGAGTACATAAGAGAAAGGAAAGAAGGCGGAGAGAAGGAGAGGAAGTGCATGGGAGGGAGAAAGTGTGACGAAGATTGGTTGAGGAAAAAAAAAGAAAGGAAAAAGAAAAGAGCGAGAAACAAAATTATGAAAAGATCAGTAAATGGAGCGCAGTTGAGAAATGAAAGAAGAATAATAATAGCACAGGGAAAGGAAAGTCAATAAAGAAATGGGGAAAAAGAGAAGGAAAATAGGGAGAGGATGATAGAGTGATTAAGGAAAGGAGAGAGAGAGAGAACAGGAGATGAGAAAGAAAAAAGAGGAAAAGAAAAGAAGAGCAGAAAAGGTGAAAAGGTATGAGAGGAAGCAGAAAGAGAACTGAAGAGGGAAAAGATGAAAGGCAGAAAAGAAGATAGAGAAAGTAAATCGAGGCATATTTCAATTTAGTTTTTTTGGGTGTCGTGGCCCTAGGCGAAAACCCTTATAGTTTTGATGAGATTTTCGTCGGATCCATCCGAAGAAATGGAGGAAGAAATGGTATGAGAAAATATGAGGAAGAGAGAGAGTGAAGGAGGGAGAGAAAAGGAGAGGAAGTACATAAAAGGGAGAAAGTATGAGAGAGAAAGGGTAAGGAAGAAAAGGAAAGAAAAAAGAGAAGATTGTGAGACAAAATTAGAGAGATAGCAGTAAAGGGGGCGCAGTGGAGGAAGAAAAATAAATGAGAAGAGTGCAAGGAAAAAAGAGTCAGTTAAGAAATGGGTTAAAAGTTTAGAAAGATGGAGAAAGGATGATAAAGCAAGGGAGAAAAGGATTGGAAAACAGGAGATGAGAAAGAAGGAAGAGGAAAATAGGAGAAGAACAGGGAAAAGAAAAGGTGTGAGAGAAAATAAGAGGAAGAAAAGAGGAGAAAGTACATAAGAGAGAGTGAGAAAAAAAGACGAGGAAGGCAAGAAAAGGAAAAAAAAAGAAAAAAAGTGAGAGATAGCGCATGGGACTAAGAAAAGAAGAATTAGAAAAGTACAGAAAGAGGAGAGGTTTTGAAGGAGTGGGAGAAAAGGGAAGCAAGATGGGGAAGGGATGTTAGGGTCAAAGAGAAAAGGAGAAGGAGAACAGGAGATAAGAAAAAGAAAAAGCAAAAGAGGAGAAGTACAAGAAAGGAGAGAAGGTGTGTGAGAAAGGAGAAATAGAGCAGAAGAGGGAAGAATTGATAGGCAAAAAACAAGATAAAGAAAGTAAATTGAGGAAGATTTTAATTTTATTTTTCAGGTTTTCGTAGCGTAAGGCGGTGATCCTCACAGCTGCGTTGAGATGTTCGTCCGTCTATTCAAAGAAAAGGAGAGGGTAAAATAATATAGGAGAAAATGAGAGGGAGAAAAGGAGGGTGAGAAAAGAAAAAGAAGTACATAAGAGGAAAAAATTGTGAGAAAGAAAGGGTTAGAAAGAAAACGAAAAGAAAAAGAAAAAAACGAGAGACAAAGTTAGAGAAATATCAGTTAAAGGAGCGTTTGAAAGGAAGAAAGGAAGATTGAGAAAAGTATAGAAAAAGAAGAGTCAGTAAAGTAATGGATGAAAAGGGCATGGATGTGGAAAAAGGATGATGGGCGAGGGAATTAAAATAGGAAACACAGGAGATGAGAAAGAAGAGAGAGGAAAAGAGAAAAGGTGTAAGAAAAGATAAGACGGAGAAAAGTAGAGGAAAAAAAGTAAACAGCAGAAGGGCAAGAAAATACATGAGAGAAAGAAATTGTGGAAAAGAAAGGATGAGGTAGGCAAGGAAAGGAAAGAAAAAAGGAAAGAAATTAGAGAAAGCGCAGGAGACCAAGAAAAGAAGAATTAGAAGATTAAAGTGAGATGAGAGGCAGCAAAAAAGTGTGAGAACAGGAGATGAGAAATAAAAAAGAGAACAAGAGAACAAGAGGAGAACAGCAAGGGAGGAAAGATGTAGAAGAAAAGAGAATGAGAAAAGGATAAAGGAGACATGAGAGGCAGAAAAGGAAATAGAGTAAGTAAATTAAGGCCGATTTCGATTTCATTTTTTAGTGTTTCGTAGCCCCAGGCGGTGATCCTTACTGTTGCGGTGAGATGTTTGTCCGTCCATCCAAAGAAAAGGAGAAGGAGAAATGGTACGGGAGAAAATGAGAGAGAGAAATGGAGGTACGAAAAGAAGAAAAAGTACATAAGAGGGAGAAAGAGTGAAACAGAAAAAATAAGAAAAAAAAGGAAAAAAAAGAGAATAGCCAGAGATAAAATTAAAGAAAAAGCAGTAAAGAAAGCTTAAGGTAGGAAGAAAAGGATTGTAAAGGATTATAAGAGTACAGGAAAAGGAGAGGCCGTAAATGAATCGGAGAAAAGGTGGAAGGATGGGGAGAGGATGATGGGGTGAGGTAAAAAATAAAAGGAAGAACAAGAGATGAGAGAGGAAATGAAGAGACTAAGAGTAAATGAGAAAAAGGAAGGGTGAATTTGGGATGGAAACGGAGAAGCAGAGAGAGGGAGGGAAAGAGGAGTGGAAGGAGAAAAGAAGAAAAAGAAAGGGTGAGAGGGAAAAGGAAAAGGTGAACAGTAGAGGAAAATCAGAAAGGGAAGTGTAGGAGATGGAGAACAGAAGTAATGAAACGAGAGGGAAAAATGGAGCTGTGAACAGTAGAGGAGTGAGAAATAGTATGCGAGGAAATGAGAGGCAGAGAAGGAGAGAGAAAACAGAATAAGGAAAAGGTATGAGGGAGGAAGGGTGAGGAAGAAAAGAAAAGGGAAAAAAGAAGGGCGAGATGCTACATTAGGGAGAGAACAGCAAAGGGAGCGTAGGGGAGTGAAAATAGAAGACGAAAAACAGGAAATGAAAAGAAAGACAAAGAAAAAGAAAAGGAGAACAGGGAAGGACAAAAAATGTGGGATAGAAGAAAGGGAGAACAGCAGAGGGAAGAAATGAGTGGCAGCAAAGAAGATAGAGAAAGTGAATCTAGGTAGATTTCAATTTTATCTATTAGGATTTCGGTGAGGTGTCTACCGGTCCATCTCTTCGTATATTCGACGTACTATAAGTTTTAAAAGAGGTACAGAGGGCAATTTAGGGGAGTCAAAGTAGTTCAAGTTGGGAAAAAAAAGGTCGGTAGTAAGGGAAGTAAGAGTAAATAAGGAGAGAGGAAGTAGGAAGAGCAATGGAAAATAAGGAAAGGTGAAGTAGGGTAAAAAAGGGGTAAGAAAGTAGTGGAAATGAGAGGTGATGAATTAGGGGAGGTGATAGGAAATTAAAAATGGTGGGTAAGTAATGGCGACTAGTAAATTGAAGGGAAGGAAAGTATAAAAGGGGGAGGTTTTAATGAATGAGTAGGAGGAAAACATTTTTTTTGTTAGGGGCATGTCGCTTTTCTGACTAACTGTTTATCAGAGAAGTGCGACCTAATATTTGGACGCTTCTAAATGAAAGAAGAATGAAAATCGTAATAAAAATCGCAATAAAAACGTGAAGAGCAGAACCATTCTCTGATA
>JAUELO010245269.1:0-15687 GCA_032357855.1 Amphibolips quercusostensackenii | reverse complement strand
TTGTTTTGGAAAGTACCTGAGAGATTTATAACTTGAAGGCAAGCCAAAGGGTTCCTATTTCCAAAGGCCTTCAATGGGCCTCACTAATCCCCTTCAAACTTTACAGAATGTCTATATTATTCATCTTCATCGTATTTATTTTGTATGTATTGAAATGTTTGTTTATTTCCAATAAATATGTTCTTTGGATAGCAAATCTAAAAACATTGTCCATTTTTTTCTATCTCCAGCAGTTCACTAGATATTTGTAGAAAATTAGAGTTTTAATCTTTTTATAAACATTTTTATATGCCTGTAGTTGTTGAGACTAACCAGTTCTGATTTTTCTATTTTAATATCAATTAATATAAAATTACAAGTTTTATCGGTTGTAAAGTTTGAATCCTTAGCAGATGTCAAATGTTTGGCTCTAACCTATCTGGAAATGGCAGATCCTGTCGGTAGTAATAAAACCAATACATAAATCATCCTTATGTGTCCCAAGACAAGTCCACCTGGTCTTGTTTGCAAAACTCTGACATATTTAAGAAACTTTAAGTAGCTAAAATTTACGAAATTAACTTGCTAAACATGAAATTCAGTAACTTTTATAGTGAATTTTCAAATCCTTATAAACAATCAAAAACAGTATCTGAAAATTACAAATAGTTTTCTAAAGCTACATTTTTAACAATGTGTAAAGTCGCGGAACAGACGACTTAAGGTGACTGGCATTGTTTATGTGCATTTCAATTTGTAACCTGACAAGGTGTCTTATAGAGCTTCTGCTGACGAGCTCAGGATGTTTAGGAATCTCATTATGTTTTTTTTGCTCTAAATTACCATTGGTGCATTTTTTTACCCCAACCCAACTGTATTCCAATCTCCCGAGTACACTGGTGGACAACTGTTCTAGCAAGAATTAAATGCCTTTCATTTCTCACATAGATTTTAAAATCTACCATGTTAAATACACAAGTGAACTTATGCTTTTTACATCCGGGCTTGTCGCATGTGTACTCTAATAGCTGGTGTACTACAATAGTACCCTTAAAAATGGCGGAGTGAGATAGGTAGTGTCAATTATGTGGGGCAAGAAAGAAGAGGGCTCATGGTGTCTCACTAAAAGACCACTCTCTAAAAGATGACATTGTGACTTGTCACATGATGTTTTTAAAATAAGATTGTAAATCTGGTTTTCAAAAGCAATAATAATCTCTCTATGCACTCTAGGATGTGTGGATATATCGTTGAGCTTTCCAATATATAGATCACATGTTTGTATAAAAAGCGTTATTCGTACATCTCTCGCCAGGCAAGTTTAATTACCAGAACACTCCTATTGTTCAGGATAGCTGCAAAGAACTTATACAGCTTCTTCAGACAAGTCATTGGCCTGTGACTCTTCGAGAAGAAAATTTAATATCTTCGGGAGGAACGTTGTGCGTCCTTTCAATAACCACTGCAGAATATACTCTTTCGAATTTAGATATGAAATAAAAATGCGGAATAGGTAATGGTGGGCAAAAGGAAACTTCTTTTACCAGAAGGTCTTGATTCTACTTGATCCTGATGCGGAATTGTTTCTGATGCTTTTTCATGCAGTTTTAACCTCCTCGGTTTTAATAAGCGGTTGTTCCTCCGCAGGCGTTATGAACGCACTGCACAGCTCCTTAAGGCTGAATATGTTCTTCAAGTCTTATTTTTTCGAATATTTTAATTAAATTTCTGATATTACAAATTCATGATTTTTTTTGTTTTGCTACAGAAATATCATCGCGTTCACCGGCTTCGACATTGTGGGAAAATTTCGCTCTGAATGACGAAGGAACGAGACGTGAACATCCGAAAAGTCAAGGTAACCCTAGTACCATTAAATCATTAAATTTAAATTTGAAATTGTTTTTATGTCGTTTTGAAACTTTTAGGCTAAAAAATATTGTTTAAAATTATTCAAATTGTTCCTATTTTTTTTTAATTTTGTAAAATAAGAAAAACCCTTGTTTGACGTAAAAAAGAGCTTTTTATATTAAATCTTTCTACCTAAAGGAATTTTAGGAGCAAATAAGCATAATTATAAAATTTTAGATTGTTAAGTTTACAAACTGCTACATTTTTAATTTTAAATGGTTAAAATTTAAAACCCTTTAATTATACAGACCTATAAATATACAATTTCAAGTTCGGATGATTTAAAAAAATCAAAAGTAAAGTTTCCAATTTGAAACATTGCAAATTTGATAAATTTAATATTTAGGTTAATAAAATTACAGAACTTTTAATTGTAAAGCTTAAAACTTGCATTGTTATTGATTGCTGAATTTTAAAGTTAAAAAATTCTTAATTTCGCGCACTTGCAACTGAATATTCTACAATTCTACAATCGCAAAGTCCTAGATTTTAGGAATGTATAAATAAAAATTCTTAAATTTGTATGATTTTGAAAAGCGAAAGTCAGGTTTTTAAGTACAAGTCTTCTGAATTCGAGACATTTCAGAACTATATAATCAAAATCATACAATTTTAAAGTTGTAATCTTAAAACTTAAACAATTTATAATCGCAAGTTCTTAAAACAAAAAACTTGTCAATTCTGAAAATTTTTAATTTAAAGCTCTACATATTTGAAGAGTTACAGTTTACAACTCTTCAATTTTGACGTTTCAAATTCTAACTTTGATGAATTAATAAAACTAAAAATTGTAGTTATCAAAGTTAAACAACGTTTAATTGAAAAACTTTAAACTTGCATAATTTTTAATTGTAAAATTTCTAAAATAAAAAATCGTTAATTTTAAAGATTAAAAATTCAAGGCGTGGGAATTTTTAATAGGTACAATTAAAAAATTCGGGATATTTAAAACCACAGAATTTCAAAGAATTCAATTTTTAAAATTTTTATTCTATATGTATTTTATTTTAAAATCTGTTGAAATCAGTACAATTTTAAAGATTTACAATTAAAAATTATTTGATTTTAACGATTTTCGATTTAAATTATTCAATTTTTAGTATTTCTATTTGAATCCACCTTAACATTTAATATGCAGAGTAGCAAATGATGTAATCCTGAATGTTTCTATCACCACTTACACTTGTTCTGGACAGGACGTTTAATACAATTATTATTTTGGATGCCTTACCTAAACCAAAATCTTGGACAAAGAATGCAGTAGAATTTACAGAATCTATAATTCAAAACGAAATCCCTAATAACAACGTTCTTCTTTCACTTGATATTCCGTTACTAGTTACAAATGTTTCTGCAGATTCAGTTTCGGAATTAATTTAAAAAAATGGCATATCATTAAAAATAATAAAAAAATCCTATTAAACGAATTTAGGTAAGGTCGTATATTGGTGATAGAGTTAAACTACCTTAAGTCTGACACCTCTTTTTATAAACATAAAATAGTAATGATAAAAAACATTGTAAATTCTGTAAATACACTATCAGATAAATTACTTTATAATAAAATCTAAAACATTGCAAAAATACTTCTTTGAGATAGAATTTATACTAAAGAATTTGTTAAAAAACGTATAACGGAAAGATTAAGAGAAATAAACACACTTTTTTACGGATTTGTTTAAACTTTGACTATAGGTTATTCGGAACGTTATCTGAACGTTTGCAAAATTTAACGAATATTGTCTTCTCCTGAGCTGAGATAATTAAGATCAAAGTTGAACCATTATATTTCTAACTCTAACTCGTAAACTATTCTTACCGTTTTTTTAAGCTAATATATGTTAGGAGAGGGCTTCACAAGTATTTGAAAAAAAATTTAGAACTTTTGTCCTTTTAGTTTAAGAATGAGAGGTATGCGAAGTTTGAGAATTTTTCGATAAATAAAAGAAGCACGTGGTAGCCATCCGACAACGCGTAGTTGCCGTGCCTACGCTCAGATCTTAAGGAGTTAGTGTGTACTCCTCTATTGCACAACTTCTTTATGAGTAGTCTACAATCATAGCCAAGAATTTTCTCTTAGGTTTGACAGAGAATTAATTAATAAAAAATTATACCGACCTAGATTTAGGACTAACCTTTTTCAGATTGTATGCACGATCGCACCTCCATAAACATAATTGAATCCAAACCAATCAAAATAGCAATCAGCAGATAAGAGCTGGTAAAAAAGAAATTGTTACTATAAGCTGCAATACTGCTATATTAGAAAAAATCAAACGTTTACTAAGTTACTACAATATTAAAATAGTTTTGAGCGTTGACTCTAAACTTGACAAACATATCTCACTTGTTAAAAAACATTTAGAAGACCTAGACTTATGACACGTAGTATATTAACTGAGATGTTAATGTAATAACACGTATTTTGGAATAACCAAAGGGCCTTATGAGAATTTGAAGGAAAGAACTTTGTGAAAATTTAAAACTGAACCGAAGATAACATAGAGTTTTTAGCAAGCACTTAATTATATACAACAATTGTGACGTTGCCTTCATCGATTGGGACAACATTGAAATTTTACATGAAAAACCTAACTAATACAACTAATGCATATAGACGTCTAAACAAGATTATGAAACTCAAAATGACAACCCGGCATATAGTATGATCTTAGACTCTCTTTTATAGCGTCTATGACCACAATAATCCTGTTGTAGATATTCGAGACTCAGTATTCCGAGACCACCTCGACGCAAGCTGCACTGTTTGGAATGTTTGCAAAATTCTAAAATATTTAAGACACTAACATAGCAACAATTTACGAATTTAAGTTGCTAAAACGAAATGCAGTAACTTTTACATTGACTTCACTAAATCGTTAGAAATGCTTGAAAAAACAGTTTCTGAAAATTACAAATAGTTTCCTGAAACTACATTTTTAACAGTGTGTAAAGTCGCGGAACAGATGAATTTAGGTGCCTGGTATTGCTTATGTTCATGAATTTTTGTGACCTGCTATAAAGGAATCTGAGTTCGTCGTTCCTTGATGAAACCACTCTAAACAAAGAAGGTACAGCCGGGACGGCAAGCACGTTCGTCACGGATACTTTATTGCTCAAGGACATTTAGAGCACTAAATCTGTCGCATGAGAAGTTTGTCTTTACATCAGAAAGCATTCCTAATCTATGTTGCATCCTGATTGTGGCTTTATGGCACGCTCAAATATGTGTAGGTCTCTTCAGCGCCAAGGTGGCTTACAGAGCTTCTGTCGATGAGCTCAGGGTGTACGGGGATGACATTAGGTTTTCTTTGCTTTAAATTAACCTTGGCACATTTTTCGCCTAAACTTCATTCCAATTAACATACTTCTCGACAATCATTTGAGCTAGAACAAATTTCTTTTTATTTCTAGCGTGGACCTCAAGATCAATGCAAGACCATGGGCCCATGTATGCCCGGTTAACTACACATAGCGTTAGCTTAGAAAAATATTTTTTGTTTTAAGTAATATACGAAACTGATGTTATGAGCAAAACTCGATCAAAAAGTGTTATACCTATAAAACTACTCATATAAATTTAACTTTATTATTAACAAATTAAAAAAAAGTGAAATGAACATAATACTCAACTTGCAATAATGCATGTACACTAACCGTGTATCTGGTCGATCCTAACATTAAGCTTTTTGTCAACTAATGAAGTCCAACGTCAACCGACAAAACTGTATTTTTTAATCTTTAATAATTTAGACCAGAATACAAAAGACAATCACCATCTATTTAATTAAAGTTTGTTAATTCATAATAAACAGTAAGATTTCACCTCGTGTATACGTTTATTGTTGATTGGGCTTTATTGCTATTATCTATAGAGTACCATGAGGCAAATCAATTTTTAGTTAAAAGCTTCTGACTAACAGCTTTAAAACATAAATTAAAAAAAAAAAGATAAACGTACCCAAATTCTTAAGAGAGCTTTCAAAAAAAGTATTTAAAAAATATCTTCTTCCCTGTTAATTATTACTTACTTATTCATTTTTTTAAGACCTGCACCAGGTTTTCGTATTTTACAAGCGCAAAAAACAATTAATTTTTATTTACATATAGAAAACACCAACAAGAACATATTGCGAAAAATGTCTCCGTACCGGCCGAAATAATTAACTGTAGACCATGTTGTTGAAATATTGAATTTAGCAAGGTATCTTTGTAGACGTATTATGCATTTAGCGAAAACACGAGTTTTTAAAAAGCATTGAGCTTTTCAACGGGCAGATGATTAGTCTATGGGATGCGGCTTCTTTCTTTAAACCGCGTGCCAGATGCTGGTGGGTGGAAGGAAACGTTTTTCACTAGTAGTCGTAATAGCATCTTTTCCCAGAGCGAAATAGTAATTGAGATTACGTATGCAAAAACGCTACTAGCGCTTGTAACGCGTAAAAGTATTGTCCACACGAAAAAATCGATCGATAAAAAATAATTAGTCAAAACAGAAATATACCTGTATATCTTCGTATTCATTTTGATGCGTCTGACATTTTTTTTTCATTAAACTTTTCGATTTGACAATTATTACTCAAGATAAACATTAAAAACTTTTTTCAATATTTCGATCCAATGTTGATGTTTTATAAAACACAACTCTCAATTATTTAGCTGTTGGTTCGACTAGTAGTACGGTCATTAAAAAATGCTCGTTGAAATAACTTTTTGCCAGAAAGTTGTTCAATGGACGTTGAGAAATTTTTCCTAAAAATTTGGAAAAAATCGGTGGAGAATTGTTAAAATGGCAACGAGTTGAAGTCAAAACACTTAGCCGCTGAAGTGCTCCGTTTATCGGCGTTTGTTCGAGTCACAAAGTAGCAGCGGGAAAACAACAACAATATACTACAGCGTCAGAATGGTTTGACTAGAACTCGCCGCCATTCCCACGGTTTTTTGACGATTTTTATTGAATTTTTAAGAAAACTTTCTCAAAGTCTAGTTAACAACTTTCTGGTAATTAGTTATTCAACTCCCCTTTTTTTTTGATAATCGCCCGCTGGTTGAAGTTGGCGAAACGTGATTTACGTTCGAAATTGATTTTTTATTGATAAACAACAAAAATATTAATTTTTTTTTAAAGTCTGTTGCTTGCAGTCATTGCTTGCTTATATATTAGGAATACACTATTTCAATTTTTAACATTTTTATCAACAAGCTGTTTAATAGTCGCGAGTTGTATTTTGTAAAATATCGATTTCTGATCAGAAAATTTTGTAGGTTTTTATTGTTTATCTTAAGTTATAATTGTCAAATGAGAAAGTTTAACAAAACAAATTTCCCGACGCGTAAAGATGAATACAAAGGTATATTTTGTTTAACGTTTCGCCCAACTTTTTTTTTTGATTGATTTTTCTGAATGGACAGTACTTCTACGCGGTTTTGCGCGCTAGTCGCGCTATTGCATCCGTCATCTCAATTCATGCCTTTCAATACTTTTTCACCTCCTCGATAGTGGTAGGTGGACATTCATTCTCAAGTGTTTTGTTCTCTGTATTTTTATTGTTTTACTATATTTTTAGCATTATTAATACATTAAAAAACATTAATCTTTTTTGTTTTTCTTTCATAGGAATATCATCAAGTGTGGCGTCCCGAACAAGAGTCTCTCAAACAAGTGTTGGAACGAGTAGTGAACATTCGAGTCGTCAGGGTAAGCCTAGTACCATTAATAATTGATAACAGATGTGATATAACATAAACAATTTGAAACGTTCTTTTGCACTTGACCTTTAATATGAGTTTAATAATTACATTAGTAATCATTTAATTGATATAAAAATCTTTACTTAACAACTACGTAAATCCTGGTACAGGTTGCAAAAATGCTTAGTTCTGCTGGAACTGGCTTATTAATACTTCGAATTATTTTTCTATAATTGTCGTTAATAACACAATCATCGCCAAAATTATTCAGAATTCTGTTTTCTCTTAAGTGGCCGTCAACTGTCTGATTTTCAGCTAAATCATTATTATCATCACTTCTGCATGCCTGCTGTTTGAAATTATTGTATGATTTTTCAAGTAAACAGTATTTCTTCATAACATACCGCTTCTTTAATTTCTCACTAAGACAGGTTATGGGCTTTGATGTTTTCTAATAATCTCAGCTGGTTCCCAGTGCTTATCACTTTCTTATCCTTATCCTTTCGAATTCTACAGTTTCAATCATAATAATATTCGTTAACATTTTTGCCGTTGTTCAATCTGTTGATCAGCTTGCACCTGCACTTTAGGCGTTAAGAACGCCAAATGAGTAGGAATTTTCGTACTAGTTCTTCTACTTAGCAAAATTTGATATTTAGACCTGTTACTAGAGTGTTCCCATATTTTAACATAGCAGTATTATATCTTTGCTATCTTAATAACATTTTTTAAGTACTTGAAAGTACAAAAAATTTATCCTAATGACTTTTTTTGACTCAAAAAAATTGCTGGAGTTATAGCAATTACAAAATTCCGAAATCGAAACAAAAAAAAACATTTTAGGCCAAACAACGCACGATATAAAAAAATGTCAAAAAAACAAAAACTGATTTAGTAGCCTTTGGAACACCCTTTAAACTTATCACAAGAACTTTTTAAATTTTCTTTTAAAATAAAACATTTTAATTTTAACTGCATATCAAAAATTATCAATAATCTAAAATTTCATTTTGTGGTCAAACTATACAGGATACGAAAAAAAGATGATAACACAAAAATTGTGTATTTAAGAAATGTCTACAAATTTGTGATGAAATATTTAATGAAAGAATTTGTAGTTTCTGTTCAAATCGTGAAAAATAACATTAACGATAAGAAATTTCTTTTAAAAAAACGGCGCAAGGTACGAAAAAAATAAATCAACTCAAAGTATACTTTCAAAAAAGATCTAAAAATCTTTTAGTGATCTCTTTTTTATACGACGCGTGGTGATTCTTTTTTATTTAAGATTCAAAGATTTTGTTGAATATATTTACTTTTTTGTGGAATATAGATGCTTTTAGATTAAAATTTAAATATTTTTTGGCTGAAATATCAACTATTATATTTTAATTAAGAGTTTACCATTTTTGGTTGGAACTTCAACTACTTAGTAGAAAGTAACAACTACTGTGTTGGAAATAATTTTTTTTGTTTGATGGGTTATTATTTCAGTTAAAAATACTCTTTTTCTAATTTCACTATTTTGTTTCAATTATTTTGTGCAAATTAATTTTTTTCACAAGAAATTTAATTATTGCATGTTTGGATAGAAATTTATCTTCTCAAGCTTTAACTTAAATCATTTTTTGAAAAATCCTCTATACTGTTGCAAGATAAACTTTTTTGGTATCATATTAATATTATATTATGACTTGCAAAATACAAATCCGACAGTTCTTCGACCTATGATATTTATAAATGTAAAATGTAATTTATTCTGTCTTACGGTCATCATAAATATAAATAGAATAATTTGAGTCAAAAATGAGATTTCAACTCAATAATCTTTATTATTAAAACAATATATTAAAAATAAGTGATAACTAGATTTAAAAAAATAGTTTAGAGGGAAAACACAAAAATTTTTGCATAAAATATCTGTAATAGATTGGTTTAAAAAATCAAACTTTACAATTTGAGAGTAAACATGCACATTTTTATGAGTCATAACGGTACAGTTGTTTTTGAAAAACCACTTATGTTTTTTAATGTCAAATATGTGAAATTTGTAATAATGTGGACAAAATATGAAAGTTTCAAATAATAAAATAAGACTTTTGTTACTTTAATACTACATTTTCAAATGAGATTAGTCGTAGTTAGATAGGACAAACATGGAATGGCAAGCAGTAAATATGTAAAGACTAGTATATAATGAACGTCAATGAGACTGTGACGTATTTTTATTAAAAATGACTGCTAATCAAGCGCGAAATTTAAAGCTAAAGAAAAGATTTTTTTATAATTGTAAATAAACAAAATTATTTCAGATTACTTTGGTAAATTTTGTGTATATTCAGAGTTTCAGATTGTAAATTAACAGAAATATTGCGCAATTTATTTACAAAATTATATTTAATGACTCGGCGTTGGTATGTGTTATTTTTCGTAGCTGAAATTTTAATGCTTTTAAAGTCAAAATCGAAATAGTGATCAAAATTTCATAAATGTTGTAAAAAACCTGTGCTCTGATTACCATTTTTACAATCTCTTTTGTGTTTAGCAATTATGCTTTCTAATCCCAGGACAGTTTCACCTGTATAGATTTTTTTGCAACATTTACATTTAATTTGGTAAATAACACCAGGTAAATCTTCAATGGAATCAGTTTCTTTAAATAATTTTTTAGAAAAATAGTATTTTTTAAGTAAACATTAATGTTAAATTTTTTCAAAGTATTCCTTAGTCTTTTAGATAGACCTTGGATGTAGGGTATTGTAACATTTAACTTGAACTAATTGTGAGGGTTTCTCATATCAATTTATTAATAAATTTCTATTTAAAGTTTTTATGATTTGTAGATCTAGATAATTAATGACATTGTTGATTTTACATTTATAAGTAAATTGTATAGATATCCTTGATACTAAAAAAAAAAAAGAAAGAACTTCAATTTTATTAGTTGGAATAATGGTTAAAATATCATCAACGTATCTTTTATATAGGATAGGTGAAAAATCTAATAAACTCAAAGCTCTATTCTCGACAATATGAAGAACTAGATCGGAAATAACTGCAGATAGGGGTGAACCCATAGGGCAACCTGAAACCTATTCATAAAATTTTCTATTAAAAGAGAAAACAGTACCATTAAAAACTGTTCTAGTGTCAACTAGTAATTCGTTTTTTGTTATTTTTGTTAAATTATGATTTTAAGTTAGTTTTTCTTTGATACAAACAAGAGCAAGATCTATTGGGATACTGTCAAACATTGATACAACATCTGAAGGGACTATTGAATAATTGTTTGAAACAATTGTATTTTTTATTGTATCTTTCAATTCCAAACTGTTTTCAATAGAGGTGCTATTGTTGATAAATATTGGTTTAAAAATGTTTAAAATATATTTAGATAATTTGTGAGATGGAGAAACAACTGTGGAAACAATCAATCTCCAACTTAAATTAGGTTTGTGGACTTTTTGGAGAGTATAAGCTTTAGCTACAACACTATTGTGAGTTCTAAACCGGAATGCACGTTGATCATTAATTAGTTTTTTATTTCTTCGTCCAAAAACTATGTCATTGCATTTTTTTCTAGAGTTGAAATGATACTAGTTTTAATTTTTTTGTACAAAATATCATTTTTTTTAATGTTTTTGAAAGTGATATTATATTCATTTCTATCAGCTGCAAGAGTTAAGTTGCCTTCATCAGCCTTCAAAAAAATTAAATCTATATAGTTTTTTCAAATTTTTTTACTGGCAGAACAGATGTTTGAAAATTTTATAATTTGTTATTATTAGTGTGATTTGAAAAAATAGGTGAAACTGACCGGAGATTAAAAAGCAGAATTGCTGAAGACAAAGAAGATTGTAAAAATAGTAATCAATACACAGGTTTGTCAGAACAAAATTTTCCAAAGTATTCTTAAATAATTTTGTTTATTCACAATCATCGACAAAAAGTCTTTTTCTAGCTTTCAATTTCGCGCTTTATTATCAATCATTTTCAATAAAAATACGTCATAGTCTCATTGACGTTTATTATTTACTAGTCTTTATATAATTATTGCTTGTCATTTTATGCTTGTCTTTTCTAACTACAACCAATCTCATATAAAAATGTAGTATTAAACAAACAAAAGTCTTATTTTATTATTTATTCTATTATTTAGGACTTCCATATTTTGTTCAAATAATGCCAAGTTTTATATATTTGATAATTAAAAACGTAAGTGTTTTTTAAAAACAACTGATTCGTTATGACTCTAAAAGATGTGGATCTTTACTTCTAAATTGTAAATTTTGATTTTTCAAACCAATCTATTACAGGTATTTTATACAGAAATTTTTTCTGTATTCCCCCTGAACTGTTTTTGTTAATCTATTTATTAATAATTTTTAATATATAGTTTTATAGATTTGAAAAACTTTAAAAAAGGTACGCACATGTACCTAAACTTGTAAGGATTTCGAGAAGGAGTTTTAATAAAAGTGATGCTTGAGTTAAAATCCAATTTTTGACTCAAATTATTCTATTTTCATTCATGATGACCGCAAGATAGAATTAATTACATTTTATATTCAAATTAATATTGTTGGTTGAAAATTAATTTCCTTATTTGAAAATTCAACTATTAGGTTAAAGAATAGTTTTAAATTTAAAATACTTATTTGATAATTTAAAAAATTGTATTGAAAGTTAATCTTTTTTGGTAGAAAATTAAATTTTAAATAATACACAAAGTCAGTAATTTGTATATGAAGAGCATATAATACAGAGCGCAAGGCGTGCGATCAATATATTTTTGAGCTTAAAGCGCGACGAAGAAATCGCGCGCTATAAGCGCGCCTAAACTTTTTTGTTTCTATTAAACGGTATACAAAACCGAGCGTGGAACGCGAAATTTAAATGATTTCTAAATCAAATCTCGAGCGCGAGACACGAGTGTCCGGATGGAAATGTTTACCTTAAGGTCAACAGAACCTAAAGTAAATTAGATCCTCTTTTTATTTAGAACGGAAGTAATTTAACCAAAAGCATGTGACAGCCATAAGGATTACAAAGCAATCATTAGACCGCAAAGCTAGCAACAGCCAGTGCATTATATATCATTCTGAGCAAATTTGTAGATATAATTAGGACCTAAAATTTTGTTGAATGTAATGTCATTGCTGCTTGTATGGTAGCATTTTCAGTGAGCTAAACCGAAACCGCTGCTAAAGAAATTTAAAGTTTTTCTTTGGACTTTTAAGGAAGTGTAAAAAACGCAAATCATTCCGATAATGTCATATTTAACTCTAAGTTTATAGTGATTGTGTATAAATTTTGCCTTAACCAACAATGCAATAAATTAATATGATATAGTTAATCAGGGAATTATATACATACGAATAAACAATCGAGCGCGAAGTGCGGGTATTGTAATGAGAATGTGTTCCATAAGGCTGATACAGCCATTAGTACATTAAATTTTTTTTTAATGTCAAGTGAAACAAATTTAACAATTACTCTTATCGTAGAGGAATTGACAATTTTATAATATTTGGAAGTAAACTTCTTCTTTTTATTGAAGCCGAGCACGAAGTACGATAATTGAAAAGAGCCAAGCGCGAAGCTTGAAACTCAGTTTTTTTTTATTGCTAATATTTATTCTTGAGCAAATAGAATGGACTGCTTATAAAATCCAAATATCACTATTTAAATTTTCTTCTAAATAGTATCAAGACAACACATTTTTTACGTGCATAAGTTTATCCAAAGTGTATTTAACATCTAATTTATAATTAGGATGTTTAATTTTCTTTCTTTAATGCGTATATGACACAATGTCGCCTACATTTTGTGGTGTTCAACAAACTGACTAGTAGTTCATAATCAGCTATCACATTCACTTTCCTCCTATAGATTGAATTATGAGATTTTGTCGCCGAGAAGCAAGAAGCAAGTAGTCCTTTCTCAACCATTCCGTAACTTTTTTCTGCTTCACTAAGACTTCTGGACACGAACCTTCAGAAATTTTTCCTTGGTGCATTAAAAAACATCTCAAAACACTTTCAGAAGCATTAGAAATATTTTGTGATACCATCTTCTATCAGTCAAAGTGCTTTGGTATAGCATTCATACCATTGGAGATGAATATCGGCTTTAAGTAATTTTCTCAGCTGTGCTCCTAATTTGGTAAGGTTACGAATAAAACTTCCAACATAATTAATTGTGTCAAAAATTATTTGCAATTCTTCTTTGTATGTGGGATCTTATGAAGCTGATATTGCTCTGATTCTTCTAAGATTTATTTATATTGCCTCTTTTGAGAGAACATGACCTAAATATTTCACTTGAAAAACTTTAATTTGTAATTTATTTTTATCAAATTTTACACTACATTCTTTAGCTCTATACATTATCTTTGCTAATATCCGATTAAGATCTTCTTCTAAACTTGCTGCAATTGAAATTTTATAAATGTAGATAACAGTGTCTTTAATATCCTTATAATTCTTATTGTTGATAGATTGAAAATATTCTGAAGCAATCTTCACTCTAAAGGGCAGACTGTTGAATTTTTAATTACTAAAAGGACTTTCTAGCGTAAATGATTCGCTGAGCTTCTTGTTATATTGGACCTGACAAAAACCATCTTCTAAATCTATAACAGTAAAAACGCTTTTGTTACACAACTTTTCTATATTTTTTTCAAGTGCCGGCAACAGTGCATTTTGATTCTGCTTAGTTGCCGCGTTGAAAACCTGTAGGCAAAGATAAATTCTTAGTGATTTATCAGATTTTTCAATAATAACCAAATTACTAACCCACCCACTAAGATTTTTAACTTTACTTATAATGCCCTTCTGGTGTAAATCTTAACGTTTTTTTTTTTCGGTTCAATATTAGATAAAATTGTTCTTTGCGGCTCAGCAACAAGTTCACATTTGTCATGAACACCAATTGTACGCTTCTCTTTAAAACTTTTTACCCTTCAAATGCTTTTTCATATTTGCCAAAAAAATCATCTTTGCTTGATACTTTTGCAACTAAATCAACTCTTCTGACAAAGTTAAGTAATACACATGCTCTAAATCCTAAAATTGGAGTCACATTTTTGTCCTCTCTAATAAGATCTTTGTCAGTTATTGGATTTCTTGAACTACATTTATGACTATTTCTAGCGGTTCAATTTTAAAACCTTTATTTGTTTTAAGAATAATATTTGACGATATTACATTACACTGTTTAGTCATCCTTTTAAAGTATTTATTCGGTGAAATATATATCTGAAATCCTAAATGAAGCCTAAGGCGTTCGATACTTTTTTATATTTTAATATTTTCATACTAAGCCTTATGATTCACATTATCAATTGTTAATGTATCAGTACTTACCGTCAATTCTCCAACAAGTGAACTGCTACGACTTAATCTATTTCTTCAAGGTATTAAAATTGCTTTACTCCTCGCGGTTGACAGCAAAGCGCAAAGTGACTTTTCTTTCCGCATTTTGCACACTCCTTTCTAAACCCTGGACATTGACAAGGTCCATGCGATTTGACATCTTATAAGGATTGCAAAAAGCGACGTTATTTTTGACTTTTCAGATATCATGCATTGTTTGGCTTGAAATTTTCATTTTCTTTTGTTTCTTTTGTAATTTTAAAAATCTTATGACCCTGATAATTTGATTCTTAATAAAAAAGGTCTTTAATCAATTGCATGATTTCACGAGTACTATGTCTATAGACAGCTAACGAACTCGTTTTCCTTTTCATGCACTGAAAAGGTGAGCTAAAGCAGAATCTAATCTGATTAGTCTTTCAAAAATTATCGTAATTTCAAGCGTGAGCCCTCCCTTTAAATTGATAATGGAGTTTATAAATTATTTCTTCTCTACTTATTAACAACTATTTGCACAAAGTACAAAACCTTTATAAATATATATATATATATATATATTTTTTTAAATTAGGTGCAATGGAACCAGAAATAAGAAGAAAGGCTTCAAATTACAGACAACGCACTCCCTCACCTGAATCATTCGATCCTCCTGTAGGAAGCCACGTTTTTGTACAAGTACCAGGTGGCCGTGTTCTTACTGGCGTTCTGTGCTGGTCTACACCTGCAACAG
>JAUELO010244889.1:0-15689 GCA_032357855.1 Amphibolips quercusostensackenii | reverse complement strand
TATATATTATAGGTCATCTTGTAGTCAGGTAATGGTAGTAGGATGTTTTTCAGTAATAAAATCAGTGTGTCGTCAGCCAAACGTTTGACCGGTTTAAGTAGTACTTATCAATGCTAAGTCAGAATTATAATTTGCAACTGGATCTTTTTAATTATATAAATATATTTTTGCTCCCTTTTTCAAAATTTTCTCATGGAATTACTTATTTTAAAAAGAATATAATAAATATTTTAACAAGGGGGCGAACAAGTGATATTTCAAGCACCATAGGTCAACCCATGGTCAGGTTATGATAGTAAGTTGTTTTTCAAAATGCTAGTCAGTGTGTAGACAGCCAAACCTAAGACCGATTTTAGAAGTACTTGTTACTGTTTACTCAGCCTTAGAGCATGAAACTGGATCTTTTTATTAATATAGAAATATTTTTACTCTTTTTTTGAAAAAAATTACTTATTTTTAAAACCAAGTAAACTAAAACTGAAAAAGAGGCAAAGCATAAGATTTAAAATATTATAACTTAACTAAAAGTCATTCAATGTTGATTAGATGTTTTTTAGTAAAACAAATCAGACAGTAGTCAGCTTACCACGTAAGTAGTTTTAGTAGTGTATGTAATGTTTAGCCAGCCTTACATCTTAAAATTAGATATTGTTATTAATACAGAGATTTTTTTTCTTTCTTCTTTCAATTTAAAAAAAAAATAACTTATTTTGATACCAAGTGAACTAAAAATCATAAAAATGGGGTAAAACAGTGCGATTTCAAATAGTATAGGTCAACTTATAGTCAGGTAATGTTGGTAAAATATTTTTCAGTAATAAAAATCAATGTGCAGTCAGCCAAACGTGTGACCGGTTTCAGTGATACTTGACAATGTTCATTAAGGTGGTCCAAAAATGCGTTGGACATTTTTTTTTTAATTTTCATGCATATCGTTCACAAATTTCTTTGAATTTATAAAAAATATATGTGTTTGAAGAAAATGATATCTAGACGTAGAGTTTCCGCAATTTCCATGAAGTTTAACAAATATTTTTACTAAAAAAAAGTTTTTGTAAATTTTATCCAGAATCGTTAATATTAGTTAAATTAAATTTAAAGTTTTTCTTCTGAATCAGCTACAGAATACAAATAGATAATTACTCTATAAAGAAAACTCCCATTAATCTGTTTTCTAGGGTTCCAAAAAAACATCACACGTGAAAAATTGGTTTTTGCGAGTTTCTGGTGCTAGTTATGACTTTTCTGCGGTTTTGTGAATGCAAATTGTTTTTCAAACATAAAATACTATTTTTCACTAATAATTATATGTTTAAATACATTTTTTTAACAATTTATTATTATTTGTAATAATATTATCTTAACATAATTCTGAAACGTTGTAGGTTTTTCTAAGAATTGTTTTCTTTTGGTCCACTTTTTAATTACTGACGTAATAATCAATTAAAAATATTAAACATACTTGTTTAAACAATTTTTTATTATTTTGAATAATGTTCTCTTTGAATAAAGTGACAATATTGCGATTTTCAAAAGATATTTAGCTTTTTATACACTTTTTACCTAAAGCGGGATCAAAGTTAATAAAAGTTAACAAACATTATTATTTAAACAAATTGCTATTGCGTAGGACTATCTTTTCTTAGATAATTGCTAGAAAGTTGTGGTTCTTCTTGAATTTTCACCTTTGTTTTGTCTTTTTAGTTATGAATAAATAAAAAATAATCAATTAAACAAATTATTCTTAAAGCAAAATTTTTCTTATTTTCGAATATATTTTTCTGAAATGACAGATATTTATAATATATTTCAAATTTTCTGTATGTATCACACTAAATGAAAATTTGCCTCAAAGTACTTACTGAAAGCCTTTTTTCTTAACTTAATATTATTATTAATTATTTGTTTCCTAATAAATAATCTGAGAACCTAAAATTTTTACAAAGTCTCGCAACTTTCTATCATCATTCTTAAATGAAATAAACTTTAATTTTGTTATAGTTTTTATTTCATAAACCACAATTTTTCAACCATAACAAAAATCATAATTTTTATAAATTTTTATTTCATTTTATAAAACACATTTTTCGTGCATTCGAAGAAATTTAGGGGCTATATGCATAGAAAAATTTAAAGAAAAATGTTTATTAGCATAATCTTTTGTCAGCTTTAAAACTTCAAATTGGCTTTTTTTATTAATATAGAAATCTTTTCACTCTTTTTCTCATTTTTGAAACCAGTTGGATATTTTCATACTAAGTAAACTAAAAAATGTGTTAAAACCGTAAAATTCTATATAGTATAGGCCAACTTATAGTCAGATAATGTTGGAAGGATTTTTTTCTGTAACACAGATCAGTGTGTATTCAGCCAAACATGTGACTGGTTACAGTAGTGCTTGTGGATATTTAGTTAGCCTTAGAACTTTAAACTGGATCTTTTTAACAATTTAGAGACATTTTAATACTTCAATTTCATTTTTTAAACGATTACTTATTTTGATGCAGAGTAAACTAAAAATAATAAACATGGGGTGAAACAGTGAAATTTTTAAGAGTATAGCTCTACCTATAGACGGACAATGATGGTAGAACTTTTTTTCAGTAACACAGATCAGTGTGTAGTTATCTAAACATGTGTCCGGTTTTAGTAGTATTTGCCAATGTTTAATCAGACTCATAACTTAAAACAGAATCTTTTTATTTATATAGATATATTTTAACTTAATTCTTTAATGAATTACATATTTGGATACCGATTCAAAAAAGTATATGTCAACTTTTAGTCAGCGAATGTTGGAAGAATTTTTTTCTGTAACACAGATCAGTTTGTATTTAGCCAAACATGTGACTGGTTACAGTAGTGCTTGTGGATATTTAGTTAACCTTAGAACTTTAAACTGGATCTTTTCATGAAATTGGAGACATTTTAATACTTTAATTTAATTTTTCAAACAATTACTTATTTTGATGCAGAGTAAACTAAAAATAATAAAAATGGAATAAAACAGTTATATTTTTAAGAGTATAGTTCAACCTATGGACAGACAATGATGGTAGGATTTTTTTTCAGTAATACAGATCAGTGTGTAGTTATTCAAACATGTGTCCGGTTTTAGTAGTATTTGTCAATGTTTAATTAGACTCATAACTGAAAACTGGATCTTTTTATTTATATAGATATATTTTTACTTAATTCTTTAATGAATTACATATTTGGATACCAATTTAAAAAAGCATAGGTCAACTTTTAGTCAGGTAATGTTGAAAGGATTTTTTTCTGTAACACAGATCAGTGTGTCTTCAGCCAAACATGTGACTAGTTACAGTAGTGCTTGTGGATGTTTAGTCAGTCTTAAAACTCTAAATTGGTTCTTTTCATTAATTTTGAGATATTTTTACTTTTTCTGAAACAATTACATATTTTGATACAGAGTCAAATACAAATGATAAAAATGGAGTCAAACAGTGAAATTTTAAACAGTATAGCTCAACTTATAGACAGGCAATTTTAATAAAATTTTTTGTCAGTAACACAGATTAGTTTGCTGTCAGCCAAACATGTGACCAGTTTCAGTAGTTTTTGTCAATGTTTAATCAGAATCATAACTTAAAATTTGATCTTTTTTATATAGATATATTTTTCCTCAATTCTTTAATGAATTACATATTTGGATACCGATTCAAGAAAGCATAGGTCAACTTTTAGTCAGGTAATGTTGGAAGGATTTTTTTCTGTAACACAGATCAGTGTGTATTCAACCAAACATATGACTGGTTACAGTAGTGCTTGTGGATGTTTATTTAGCCTTAAAACTCCAAACTGTTTTTTTTATTAATTTAGAGATATTTCACTTAATCTTAAACAATTACATATTTTAATGCAGAGTAAACTAAAAATAATAAAAATAGGGTAAAACAGTGAAATTTTAAACATTATAGCTCAACTTATAGACAGGCAATGTTAATAGAATTTTTTGTCAGTAACACAGATCAGTGTATAGTCAGACGAACATGTGACCGGTTTCAGTAGTATTTCTCAATGTTTATTCAGCCTTACAACTTGAAACTGGATCTTTTTATTTATAAAGATATATTTTTACTCTCTTTTTAATGGATTACATATTTGGTTACCAATTTAAAAAAGCATAGGTCAACTTTTAGTCAGGTAATATTAGTAGGATGTTTTTCAGTGATACAAATCAGAGTGTCGTCAGCCAAACTTGTGTCCAGTTTCAGTAGCACTTATCAATGTTTTGTCAGCCTCAGAAACTTGAATCTGGATCTTTCTATCAATATATTAATATTTTTACTCTTTTTAAAAAACTTTGTTGAAAAATTGATTGTTTAGTTCTAACTCTCGGTTTGTATATATGCACAAACCTGTCATCGATACTGACTCAATTTTAGCAGAAATCCAGAATCCAATCCGGCGAGAAAATCCATCATGGACAGACTTTCTTTAGTGGACATAAATTGTACTTCTGGTAAAGACGCGTTGAGCTTGCCTTTAGAGCAAGGTATCGATTGACTTTATAGTCACTCTGTCTATCAAGTCCAAGTGTCTCTTCAGCCTCTCTTTTTTCACTTTTACTACCTTTTCCGCTTCTCTTTATCTTTATTTCTCTGTTTCTTTTTTTTTAGACAACTTACACTCTTTCTACATCATCTCTACTATTCACCCTCCATATAGGGTTTCCGTGTTTAACCTCTTGGCCGAGCTTGGTTAGTGGATTGTGCAGCAACCCCTGCGAACTCTTGCTAGTAATATTGTTCTACATAGATTGTATTACTCCACACTACGAAAGAAGGAACGTTCGATTCTTAAAAAAAAAAGTAAATGATAATATTGAATTGGCAAACGTTTTGAGAAATATAATAAAGACTTGTTTATTTTCTCCTTTCAGTATTTGATCAATCATAAAGGCTCTGTTCTGCCAGTCTCTTGTTGAAAGTGGGTTGTATTTCTTTGAACTTAATCTTTTGGTTTTAAAATGAGTTCAAACCAACTAAAGTGGAGCTAATATGTTTTAGAACTTTCACAGGAACAGAGGAATAAATTCTTTTGGGTAAAATTATTCTGGGTGCTATATTAAATTCAGTTAAGAGTGCTATAATTTCTTCACAAATAAAGAAGAATTTTAAAATAGACACACATAGTTAAATCCTCAATCAAAATGATAATTTTTTAACAAATAAGATTGATTTTTTACACCAAAAGATTAATTTTCAAGAAAACACATGAATTTACTTCTAACGACATCAAGAACGGAATAGCTAACTTTTTAGGTAAAAAAATGAATTTTTTTACAAAAAAATGACTAAATTTTTAAGGCAAAAGGGAAAATTTTCTGCAAAAAAGTTATTTGCAAACAAGTAGTAGAATTTTTAACTGAAACTATAAATCTTTAATAAAAAAATTAATTGTTCATAAGAAAGTTTAACTTCAAGCTGAGTAGTTTAATTTTCAATCAAAAACCGTAGATTACAAGAAAAATAATGAATTTTCAACAAAATACATGAATTTAAAATCTTGAAAGTTAAATTTTCAATTTGAAATATAAATTTTCTACTAAAAATGGAGTAGATAGATTTTCCGTTGAAAAATAATAGAAAAAAACTAATTTTTAACAAAGTAGTTCAAGTTTCAATCAAAAAGAGGAATATTCGACTAAAATCATAAATCTCAAACAAAAAGGAAATGGATTTCCAAGAAAAGATTTTAACATTTATCCATATAATTAGATTTTATGCTAAAAAGGATGAACTTTTAACCGAGAAGATTATTTTCATGCAAAAAACTAGAAACGGTCTATTTTTATTTTATAATATTAATTTTTAGCTAAGAAATGAACAGTGACATTTTCACAAAAAAATTCATTCTTTATATAAAAAACAAAGTTTCAGTAGACTATTTCAATGTGCAACCAAAAAATTAATTTTTTGACTAAGAAGATTATTTTTTTCACCCAAAAAGATGGATTATTAACAAAATGAATGAATTTTCAACCAATGTTATGAATTATCAACCAAAACAGATTAATTTTCCATCAAGTAGTTAAATTTTCAACTGAAAAAAATCAATTTTTAACTACAAATAGAATAGTGAAATTCTCAGTTGTAAAAATTGACTTCAACGAAAAATCAAACAAAACTAATGGTAGACTTAACGATTTAAAAAATGACGATTCAAACAAAAATATTGAAAATTTTGTTTAAGCTTCTAACAATTTAGCTCATGTTTGAGCAAAAAATGGGAAAAAGGGGACGTTTTTTAAAAAAAGGGGCAAAATTAGAATTTTTGGATAATGGCAAAAAGAAGAGCCACCCTAAAATGGTACAACATGGTACCTTAGTTTATGTTTGTTTAAAAAAGACAAAAAATAAAACAAATTACAATGATTTTTAAACAAAAAAAAACGAGTGTTTATTTTTCAACCAAATTAAAATTTTTAATAAAACAGTTAACTTTTTAGACAAAAAAGATAATTTTCGTATAAAATGTTTTTATTTAAAAAACCCCGCCAATAAAATAGTTGAATTTCGAACCATGTATTTAAATTTTCTGTCAAAATATGTGGATTTACAAAGAAACAGTGGCATTTTTATCAAAAACTGAATTGTCAATAAAAAGACGTGATAGTGAACATTTTAACAAAAATAAATAAATAAAAAAAAATGGTTGGATTTTTATCTAAAGAGATAAATTTTTGAACAAATAGTGGCAATTTCAATTAAAAGATTATTCGTCAATAAAATATGTAATAGTGAATAAGTCATCATAAAAAGAAACAAATTTCCAACAAAATTGATTAATTTTCGACTATAAAAATGAATTTTCAACCAAAAAGACAAGATTTGAAAAAAGACCTCAAAGTTGATATTTCAGCTAAAATAGATTATATTTCTATCAAAAGAGATAAATTGTAAACCAAAAAGACGAATTTTAAAGCAAGAAATTTATTTTCGATAAAATTAGATGAGTTTTAAAAAAAGGCTTGATTTTCCAAAGAAATGGTACATTTTCAACAGAAAAATAAATTATTAACAAAAAGGTCTAAAAGTGGATGATTTAATTTAAAAAAAAAACAAATTTTAACAAAATTATTGAATTTTAAACCAATACGAATAATTTTCCTCCTTTAAAAAAACTAAAATTCATGTGCTTTTTAAATAAATAATAATTTTTACTATTTTCTTAGTTCATTATTCACAATAAATTAAATTTAGAAGCTTTAGAATCAAAATAAGCTAACAAACACAACCTTTAACATAAAACAACTGCGAGGCAGTTGCAGAGATGCCAATTTTGACAGTGACATTTCTCGCAATTTCGCGATTATCTACTGTTGGTTATCTACTCTTAAAAAATATAATGTCGAATTAAAAGATCTTGAATACTTGTAGATAATGAAAAAAAACACTTTGTATTTCTAAATATTGTTTATTAAACTCCAAGCTCTAATTTTAATGTGTAAGCATCTATAATTCTATAAGCATTATTCTATAAGCATAATTTTATAAGCATAATTCTATAGGCATAATTCTATAAGCATAATTCTATGAGCATAACTCTATAAGCATAATTCTATAAGCATTCATTTGAATTTCATTGAAACATTGTTAGAAAATATAGTATCCTTGCTAGAATGTTATAACAACAAAAATAATTAACATTTTTTGACAGTTTTCTAGTTAATTAGGATTATCTACTGTTAATGTGCGGACATTTTACATATATCAATCCTAAAGAAGATAATTTTTCCAAAAGACTCCTTCAGACACAACTAAAATTGATGCTATTTTTAATTAATAATAATTATTACTATTTTCTTAGTTCATGATGCACAATAAATTAAACTTTGAAGCTTTAAAATGGAAATAAGCTAACAAACACAACTTTTAACTGATAACAATTGTGAGACTGTCTCAGAGATTACAATTTTGACAATGACATTTCTCGCAATTTCGCGATAATCTACTGTTGGTTATCTACTCTTGGAAAATGTAATGTCTGATAAAAAGTTCTCGAATACTTATAAATAATAAAAAAAAAACAACGCTTTGTATCAATAAATATTGTTCATTAAATTCTGAGCTTTGATTTTAATGTATGAGCATCTATAATTCAATAAGCATAATTCAATAAGCATAATTCTATAAGCATAATTCTATAAGCGTGATTCTATAAGCATAACTCTATAAGCATAATTCTATAAGCATTGATAATTATTGAATTTCATTAAAACATGGTCAGAAAATATAGTGTCCTTGCTGGAATGTTATAACAACAAAAATAATGAACATTGTTTGTCAGTTTTTTAGTTAATTTAGATTATATACTGTAACTGTGCAGAATTTGCACATACCTCAATCCTAAAAATTATAT
This sequence comes from Amphibolips quercusostensackenii, assembly GCA_032357855.1. Classification (NCBI taxonomy): domain Eukaryota; kingdom Metazoa; phylum Arthropoda; class Insecta; order Hymenoptera; family Cynipidae; genus Amphibolips; species Amphibolips quercusostensackenii. The sequence continues at coordinate 7,301 of JAUELO010244889.1, read as the reverse complement.
CTTTTCCAAAAGATTCCTTAAGACAACTACAATTTATGTGCTTTTGAATAACTAATAATTTACACTATTTTTTACGTTTATTATACACAAGAACTTGAATTTGGAAGCTTCAGAATTAAAATAAACTAATAAACAAAACCTTCAACATAAAATAACTGCGAGACAGTCGAAGAGATTCCAATTCTGACAGAGTCATTTTTCGCAATTATGCGATTTTTTACTGTTTTGATGTTTGATGATACCACTACTATTGAAAAATTTAATGTCTAATAAAAGGTCCTCTAATATTTATTAATAATTAAGAAATAACGCTTTGTATTAATAAATATTTTTCATTGAACCCCAAGCTTTGATTTAAATGTATGAACATTATTTATATAATATTATTATCTATAAGCATAATTCTATAAGCAATTTTAATTATGATATTCCAATAAAACTTCTTTAGAAAATATAGTATCCTTGTTGGAATGTTATAGTAACAACAATAATGAACATTTGTTGCCAGTTTTACAGTTAATCAAGATTATATGCTGTAAAACATTATCTACTGTGGGTGATTTCCCCTATATTTCGTATATAATAAAAAATTTAAAAATTCTTTAGCGTCACATAAAGTTTTGAGGCAAAGTTCATCAAAATGTAACAAATTGTCACAAAAGAAATGGGTGAGTCAAAGAATCGTAAAAAATGTGTTGCGTAAATTATGGATAGTCTCTTAATGGGAGCAAGAAATTTGACGAAGATACACAGCTTTTATCGGAAGCATCCAATGAATAAAACAGCAGAAACTGTTGCGAAAATCACTGATGAATCATTGAAAGCCCGGAAAAACTCGAGGCTAAGCTGAAAGAAAAGAGTCGAATAAAGCATTTTGTAAGCAGATAAAGACTGAATGGAAAGAGATAAAATGAAGAAAAGGAAAGCAGGTAAAGAAACGACGAAAGGCTCACAAAGTACACTCAGAATTAAAATTTAGGAAAAAAATATTTCGTAAAATTATAAAAATTGTAATGCCAAATAATTAAATTTGTTTTTGTTTCTAGAGACCACCTTTAAATATTTTAGATTTATATTAAAAATTTGACTGCTAATATTTTACAATCATTTTCAATTAATAGCCTTAAAAATATAAAATTTTTAAAATGAGATTCTTCTAAATCTATAATAGTTTCAAATTTAAATATTAAAAATTTCGGGACAATTTCAGTATGAAATATTTTTAAACTGAAAAATTCAATATGGAAAGCCGTGATACACAGTTTTATCTTTAATAATTTTAGATTTAAACCTTTTTAATTTTTTGGTTTTAATTTTTAAATGTGAAATTTTCTGGTATTATCGCGATCTTCTTTTGTATTCTTTAATTTTTATTTTTGAGTTATAACTTAAAATTTTCTGATTTTTAGTGATATATTTGAAAAAATAAATTATCTAAAATTGAAAAATGATTTATTGTAAGATTTCAAGAGGAAATAGTAATTTTAATTAAGGAGTTGAAAATTCAGCGATTTACAATCAAAAAGTTAAAAATTGTGTAGTTTAAAATGAGTATATATAAAAATTAAAAAAATAATTATCTGACTTTGTAATCTGAGTAATAAAATAATTACTTTATTTTTACATTTTTAATTCTTTTCATTTAAAAATAATTAATTATGATAATTTTTCTAGAATATTTTAATTATAAAGTTTTATGATTAAAAAAAATTATTATCACGAACGATAGAAATAACGATTAATTCATTTTTTTAACATAAAAAATGTGTCTTATCAATCTTAATATAAAATAGTTATACTTCAAGTGTAATGACAATTTGCAATTCCAAAATTTTAGAAGATTCGGCTTAAAAACATCAAATTTTGTTCTTGATTTCAAAATGTAAAATTTTTATCGCTTCAAATAAAATTATTTGAATTTAAAACTATACGATTTTAATTCTTTTAGATATTGAATTATTCATTTTTGTAAGTTCTAGTAAAAAAATATTAAATTTGTAACATATTTAAAATATACTTAATTTTGGAATTTTAATTAATTGTTATTTATGTTTCAGATTCTTCATTTAAAAATAAATTTGTTCAATTTTAAAATCCTCTGAATTAGAAATGATACAATTTTTACTTTTTTCAAACAAAATTGTAAAACACTCAAATTTTGGTGCAAAATTTTTTTATTTCGAGAGCTTGTGATTTTCAAATTTAAGGCGAGAGGAATTGGTTTTGTAAAAATATAATTAGAAATTTTTTTTTGGAAACGATGCGAGATATCTTGAGTGTTTTTCGTATCTGTCGTTTTTAGCAAGAAAACTTAGAAAATTTGATTTTATAAAAAAAGGACTAAAAAATCTTGGTGAAAATTTTATCTTTTTTTGTTAGAAGTGCAACTGTTTGATTAAAAATTAATCTCTTTTTGCTTATAATGTTGAACTATTTTGGTAAAAAATTATTGTTTTTTGGTTAAGCTCTGTTTTAATTTGAAATTAAAATCTATTTTGTTTTAAATATAAATTATTACAGTTTTCATTAAAAATTCATCTTTTTTGGTGTACAATGTAGCTATTTTCTTAAAGATTCGTCATTTTAGATAGACTCAATAGACAAACCAAATAAAGTAAATTTCATGTATAGCATGTCATGCCTTGACTCTAATTTAATTTATATCGGACAAACATTCAGACACTTAATTGTTAGAATAAAAGAACATAAAAGACCTATAGAAAAAAATGATAATACAGCTTCAGCTAAACACGCTTATTCACATTTACATATAATATACTATTATCTTATCTCACAAATTTAATTTTATAAAACTTAATTCTAATTTAACTTACTCAAGTTTAATTTAATACTTCATATTAACTTAATATTCTACTTTAAATTCCAATCTTATTTAACCTTATTTAAATTTCCTGGTTAAAAACGTCACATGACTCCCAAGTTAACCTAAAATGAAAATCAGTTATTATATTTTAAGTCTTCTGTATCACATGGTTGTCCCTAATTATTACCTAAAATGTAATGAACAATAAATTTTTAAAATCCAGAATTTTAATCCTGTGATTCTTTTTTTCACTAAAAATATCACATGTACATAACAAACTAAATAATTAATAAGTAATAATAGATAAGAATTTACATATTTGATGTATAACTAGCAATGTGACGTTTCAGAAATTTATACTTTTTTAAACTTTCAACTGAAAGTTGCAATAAAAAGTTTTAAAGTCAGTGGAACTTATGAAACTTTATCATTTTTGGCTATATTGATACTAATTATAGATGAAAAATGACTAATTTACATTTTAAAATGTGTTTTTTAATGATAAAAACTGCACTCTACTTTTATTTAAATATGAAAACTCTTTTAATTTTAAATAAACTGAGTCAGGAAACAGAAGCAGAACTAACATAACCTAACATTCAGATATCTGAGATACCATTGAAAGCGCCAAAGATTAAAATTTTGATCATGATTAATAATAATTTAATTTAACAAATTTTATCAATTTCGTATATAGAACTTATTTATATTTTATACAACATTTTATTGCTATTTTGTAACTGAAGTTTCTTTTCATTTTTGCTAAACCAAAATTTGCCTGTACTAAAACCATGTGTCAAGGCGTTAGGCGTTAATAAACTGAATTAAATTAAAAATAAGAAAAAATAAGTGAAAAATAAATTCATTTTCATTATTCAATTGAAGCATTATTTATAAATTTATGTGAATTATTAATATTTTAAAAATGAATAATTTAATTTTTTGAGATCAAGAAACTTATTCTTTGGTAATTTTAAAACCGCAAATGTGATTCCACGAAAGCAAATAATACCAACTTCTGGAAAATCCGTTAGGGACCCTAAAAAGATTCTCTAAAGTGTCAACGTAACTCTGGAAGTTAATTTTCTTCAAGTTTTATAAGTTTCGTTCAAATTTTCTTAATCTGAAGTTTCTCATTTTGAAACTTTCAGAGTGAAAGTTTCAAAATAAAACTTTCAACGGCACATTGCTATTTATAACTGTTTATTGAGGTTATGTTTTTCATAACTTTTAGTTTCTACTTCAATTTAGTGTGACAACTACAACCATTTAATTAAATTTATAATAGTTCAAGTATCTTTTAATTGCTCGTAAGGTTTTTTGTTTTTATTTGTTTTTGAAAAATTTTTTTGAATGTTTTTATTTTTTCCAACATCCAAAATAATATCTATGTTATGCTTTTTTTTTATAAATTATTGTCAGTATGTATATAATTATATTCGTAAAATATTAGTTGTTCTAGCTTCAAACCTCTTTTGTGAGAAAACTAACCCTGAGGAGGATACAGATCTGGATCGGAACGCTTTGGAATATGTAACATCTACACTACACGCAAAATACTAGTTGAAGCCACTAACTGATTTTTATTAATCTCTTTTGGTTGAAAATTTAAATATTTTTTTAAAAATTCTACTATATTGTGTTTAATTAATTTTTTTGTGGAAGACCTCGTTGGTTAAAAACTTGACAGTTTTATTCACAGATAACTTTTTTTATTAAAAGTTTATATTTTTAAGTTAAAAATTCAACCGTTTTGAAAAAAATTTGCCTTTCTGGCTTAAAAATTCTACAGTTTGGTTGATATTTTTTTCTTTTGACTGAAAAATCTTTCTTGGCTTAAAATATATATTTTTCTTGGAAATTTGTCGTTTAGTTTCAAAATTAATTTCTTTTGGTAGAAATTAATTCTTTTTGCTTGGAAATAATTCATTTTTAGCTAAGCCTCTGGTTAAAAAAGCAAATGCTTAGATCAAAATTATCTGATTAGGGTGAAAATTCAAATATTTTTAAAAAATTCGTTTTACAGGTTTAAAAATTAATTTCTTTGGTAGAAATTTATTCTTATCGGTTGAAAATTAATCTTCTTTGTCAAGCCTATGGTTAAAAATGCAACCACTTTGTTAAAAATTGATTTGTTTTGGATGAGATCTCAACTGTTGTAATTTAATTAAACTTTTAAATTGAAAATTCATGTATTTTGTTAGAAATTTATATTTTGGGGAGAATATTAAGCTTCTTAGTTAAAAATTTAATTATTTAAATTGAAATTTAACTAGCCTGTAAAAAGTTCGTCTTTTTGAATATTATTATATAATTAAATATATAATTATAATATTATATAATTACATTTTTTGTTAGAATTCATATTTTCGTTAAAAAATTCAACTGTTGTGCGCAGAATTTGACTTTCTGGCAGAAGATTTTAACAGAATTGTAGAAAATTGAATTGTTTGGTTAACAACTAAATCGTCTTTATAAAAATTAACTTTTTTGTCGAAATATTAGGTTTTGGAATAAAAAATTCGAATGTTATGTAGAAAATTAGGTTTTTTTCTTAAAAATTTAAAGATCTGGTTGCATTTTCTTCTTTTTTGACTGAAAAGTTTCTTATTTAAAAAATAAATTATTTTGTTAAAAATTCTTCTTCTTGGGTTTAAATTTTAACTGTTTCGTAGACAGTTCGGTTTTTTGGCTAGAAAGTTCCTCAATTTGGTCGAAAATATCTTTTCTTTCTTGCCTGCAAAATACTTTTAAGTTCTTTAAATCTTTAAATTGTTCAGTCCGGATAAAACTCACAAGATAGCTTCTTTATAAATGTTAAAACAGACTAAAAAATATTGGCAAAAGAGATTAGCGTGGGCGTCTTGAAAAAATCTAATTTTGATATTTGCAGCTGAACCTTTTTTTTTTAATTTTCAAGTATTTGCCTAATTTTCTCTAAAAACAACATATTTCCCCCCGAGAGATTAGGCCGCATCAAGTGTAAACTTGCTTCATTTGAAATATGTTTTGTTCTAATACTTTAAAATTTTATTGATAATGGATTTTTAGATTGTTTACATTTGAATGCAAGAAAATTAAGATCGTAATATGTGACTTGGAACAAATTAACCAGAAATAGGGCTAAAAGCCGGTTTACAAGAAAAATAAAATAAATGTAAAAGGAAGACAAGCGGGTATAGAAAAGTGATCTTTGTGATTGAAAATCCAGAAAATTCAATTTTGATCGTGGAGCAATTAATATTTTTTCATTTGATAGAGGAAATCTTTATTATTCATTATCAATTCTCGACATTTGAAATTAAAAATAGATCAAGACCTAATACTTTCAATTTGTTTGATAATGGATTTTTAGATTGTTTATGTTTTCAATGCTAGGAAATTAAAATAATAATATGTGACGTGGAAAAAATAAACCAGCTTTAGGATAAAAGTCAGTTTACGAGAACAGAAAAATCAAATTGAAAGAAAGACAAACAGGTTTAGCAAAGGGGCCCTTGTGCTTTGAGATTTAGAAATACAATTTTGACAGTGGAGCAATTGATATTTTTTCATTCGATAGAGTCAATCTTTATTATTTAGAACTCACAAAAAAATCGATTTTCTGGTCCTTAGGAAATTTTTTTCATTTTGCCTGGAAATTTGTTTGAATCCGCAACAAAATGAGTTTTTTTTTAATTATAAAAAAATAATACATAAAGGCTCCGCAAGCCCCATAAAATTTAAAACGTCTTTCCCATGTGTGACGTGGAGCGAAGAAACCAGTCTTAGATCGTGGAGCAATAGGGATTCTTTTATTCGACAAAGGAAATCTTTATTATTCAAAATCCACAAAAAAAACGATTTTCTGGTCCTAAGGCTAATTTTTTATTTATATCGCCCAAGAACTTGTTTGAATCTACAACAAAATGCGTTTTTTTTTAAATTGAAAAAAAATGATACTCAGAGGTTCTGCAAGCCCCATAAAATTCAATACGTCTTTCTCATGTATGACGTGGAGCGAAGAAACCAGTCTTAGATCGTGGAGCGAAAGGGATTTTTTTATTTGACAAGGAAAATCTTTATCATTTAAAATCCACAAAAAAAAACGATTTTCTGGTCCTGAAGATAATTTTTTTTATATCGCCGGGGGATTTGTTTGAATCCACAACAAAATGCGTTTTTTTTCAATTAAAAAAATGATACTTAGAATATCCGCAAGCTCCATAAAATTTAATACGTCTTTCCCATGTGTGACGTCGAGCGGAGAAACCAGTCTTAGATCGTGGAGCAATAGGAATTTATTTATTCGATAAAGGAAATCTAAATTATTCAGAATCCACAAAAAAATCGATTTTTTGGTTCTAAGGCTGATTGTTTTTTATATCGCCCGGAAATTCGTACGAATTCACAACAAAATGCGGGTTTTTGTTAATTAAAAAAAAATGATACTTGAAGGCTCCGCAAGCCACATAAAATTTAACGCGTGCTTTCCATG
>JAUELO010244701.1:0-15690 GCA_032357855.1 Amphibolips quercusostensackenii | reverse complement strand
ACTACTTCGTTCGCTAATTCTTTGAGGTGAGCAATCGAATAGTTGGGGTAGTCGCACGAATGAGCCAGGTAAGCACACTCATCCTTTGGGTAAAAAAAAAAGGAAAGCCACCTAACCTATTAGGGTGCAAACACCAACCACACGGGTATTCTCTGCTTAGTGCAATGAAATAAAAAAAGCGAATTCAAGACCGAAAATCCTGAGAAAGGCAATGCCAGGTTTCGCTAAAAATTATCATAGATTTTTACAAATTCCCATAAATTTTTAAGGATTTCTAGAATTTAAATAAATTTCTAACAATTATACGAATTCATTTTTTTTTGTTGCAAAAAATGTGTTTTTGGATTTACCAATGCCATTTAGCAAAAACAATTCATTAGCGGTTATGAAATAGAATTATAATTTTTTTCTAAATCTCAACAATTTTTTATTAGTTCAAAAAATTAATCTATACTTACGCCGCATTCGCAGCTCTGCATAATAAAGACTTTGGGCTTCTTCAGTGCCTGCTCTTGGCGTAGCTGCAACTGTAAAATGTAAAATCGGTATTTTTATTCAACAATTTTTTTAACGAAACATAAAAATTTGGTATTTGTCTACACTGAAGGTAGCTCAAACGTAATTTTATGGTCAGAGATATTAACCGAGGTACCAGATTTTAATGAAAAAAATAAATTTTAAGCATCTAGACACACTAAATTATGTATTTTTAGCGAATGTTATTTTAAGTTTTCATCGTATACAGTCATGGTTAAGATTATAGGATTTTCGCTGCCGCATGTTCAGAAAGAACCAGTCAATTTGAAAAGGTGAAAAAAGGTGTACATTTTTGTAATGATATTTATGTCAATTATAATTTATATCAAAAAATTTTTCCATGCAGAGCTTTCTGACAATTTTTCATTCACTGGCATCCCTTCAATATTATTAGGAACAAGGAAAAGCTTCGTCTCTTAGCAGGTGTAGTATAAAACAAGTTTGCACGATTTTGCGCTTTTTCATATGCTACTGTGAACTTTGTAACTGAAATTGAAAACTCTTTAACGTGAATATTAAAAGAATATTGAAGACAAATTTTTATTCCGAAATTTTACATCAAAATTTATAGTGCGTAAAGGGAAAAAGACTTTTGACGGAATTTTATAAAATGTTTATCTTTCGCTGTATTATTTCACGCAACTTCATGAATCCGTTATTTTCACTTTTTAAACTTTCTGCGAACCCAGTTGACCCAGTGGCAACTACATTTTAAAGATTTTTTCAGGCTAATCCAGTATCTTTGTAGTACTCATTTTATGCATTAAAAAAAATAAATATCCGCTATATTGGATCCATCATTTTAAATTTGTATCTTCTGATATCCGATTTCAAATCAGCCACCACAAAAATATCCTCATACCAACTTTTAGATCAAAATGTAACAATTTCGACGGCCATATTAAACACAGAAAAAACGAAGTGTGAATCTAACGCTGATTTTAGAGTACCAGTTACCTGCAACAAAAATTACTCTTGGTAGTGTAAATGGTACCACTTACAAGAAGTATCGTTTCCCCTGGACTTGGAGTACGAAACGTCACCTGCTGTCAATTATTTGCACAGTTTTGCGGCAGAGACAATAGTCGATACTTTCGTACCTTAACTCCGAGGGAGATAAAACACCATCTTGAAATCAGGTGCAACAAAATTTCATCCCAAAGTTTTCACTGTGAATCCGTCATTTTAAATTTTTAACTTTTGATGTTAGGTATAAAATTGGCGACACCAAAACTCCCCTCATTTTATGTTTCAGACAAATGTTCATGTAAAAACCACTCCATATGTCCCAATTTTAATGAAGGCATAGTCAGTATCTCAATAGAAGAACTGAACTAGTAAGCTCTAGTCACAACCTTTTGAGGCACTGCTTAGATTTTTCATTATCTATGACTAGAAAAGCTATGCGCGTCTAGTTAGGCCCTGATCTTGTAATTGAACTAGGCTGTATTTCATTAATTAATGAGATAAAGAACCAAAAAATTCTGTTCAGGCGAATGGCTGACATAACGACACCTGACAGCAAACAAAAATTTATTTTTATCTGAAACTTCCGAGTGCTTAGCACTTATAAACACGTATGACCACTGAAAATAACATCACCTACATTTATATTAAATAATATTCAAGTAGTAGTATTGTTAAATTCTATTTATTACATATACTAAATACGGTGTGTGAATATAACAAAAAAACTTTATTTAACTTATTATTTCACCTCTTGAAATAACTTCATTTAAAAACAAATAATAATAGAATTGTTCTTAGGATGTGAGATATAAGAAAAACAGTGATGGTTTTACTGCGTACGTAAACGCCAGTAAAAAATTTTTTAAAAATCATTTGTCATAGACGAGTGCACATGTTCAATATTTAGATGCTGCTTTATATAAATATATGCTAAAAAATTTTAATTAACAAAATATAAAAATCAAAATTAAGTATTCTTCAATTCGTATGCAATAAAAAAATTCCCATTAATTTTGTCGCACATATTTATATCACAGCTGAATGATGAACGTACCCAAAAGCAGAGAAGATCTATACAAGCAGTTAAAAGGTATTCTCGTTCAGACCTTGTTAGATGTTCTAGATAGAACTCGGTAAAAACAGCGTTACATGACTAGTCTAGCCCTCCCTATTTTTTTTAATCACAGTAAAAACTCTGGGATGAAATTTCGTTGCACCTAATTTCAAGATTGTGTTTCATCTCCCTCGGAGTTGGGGTATGAAAATATCGACTATTGTTTTTGCGGCAATACTGTAAAAATAATTGACAGCAGGTGACGTTTCGTACGCAAAGTAAAGGAGAAACGATACCTTATGTAAGCGGTACAATTCACACTACTTAGAGTAATTTTTGTTGCAGGTAAATGTTACCCTGAAATCAGCGTTAGATTCACACTTTGTTTTTTTTTTGTGATCATACTTCGATTAGCAATATGAACAACTACAATTTTCTATTAGTTTAATAATTAATTATTAAATTATTACACAAATTCAAAATAAGCAACTTCAAAAGCCCCTTTTTACCAAGTTTAATATAGATGCGACAAAAAAACGATTTTTCGAAACTGTTATTGGATTTTGGCCCGCCTATGCGGTCACTAACAGTGCTCCAGTTAAGTGTTCTGCCTTTGTAAAAATACGCCTTAATGGATGCAGTAATTGTGTATAGATTATTTTCTAGTTCCTTTTTAATCTACGCAGACTAACCACCTATGAAAAAAATAGGACATACGCTGTATTTTTAAAAACAACCCTGCAGAAAGTTGCCTAGCTAGAGGACAAACGAACTTTAAAAAGCCATTAAAACCCAAAATTTCAACCAAAATTCATATGTAAATTGCCATACAAATTTTTAATTCAAGAAATTTCCATATATTTTAGATATAAATTTTTATAATTTTTAGAAAGTATAACCTGAGCTACTGCGTATGCATCCATCGCGAATTTGATTAAAAGTTACAGATGATCTACTGCACACTTCCATAAATTTCGGTAAATGTCTATAAATTACCATAGATTTCCACAAATTTTTTTATTATCATCAGTTTCGCCAAATTTTACAAACTTTCACAAATTTCACAAATTACAATTAATTTCGACATGAATTTTCATAAGCTTCTAGAATTTACTAGAGTTTTTTTCCATTGAATTTTTCGGGTTTATTTTAAAAACAAGGAAATCTATAACATTTGTGATTAAAGAAAAAGGATGCGCAATTTACTTTCCTCTAAGAAGAAGAATTTATTGGTGCGTGAAAGAAATTAAATTTCGATTTTTTTTTGAGTCTCAATAATTTTTCGCTAGTTAAAAAAATTATAATATACTTACGTGGATTATCTGGACTCGAAGGTACACTGTAAGAACTTGAAGCATGTGTTTCTATTGGTGCTAGATTTGGTATATGAACATTTTCATCTGTAAGATATAATATAGGGAATTTCGTGGAAGAATTTTTTTAACGCAGAGGAAGGATCCGTGAAATGTACAGCACGATCGGTAGTAATATGGACAATATGATATTTTAGAAGATTTTACAAGAAGTTCACACAGAAAAAACTAGTGTTTCAATAAAGTTGCGGCTCAAATAAATGTTTGTATCATTTAGAATTCGACTTTTAACAGGTACAAGTAGAGACCCAAAAGCCTTCCAGTAGAGTGCACTTATAGAAAACAGCAGGGAAAGCTGGTAAGTTAGGAATGGACTTACAGTTATTGACCGAAGACTTTGATCAAAAAGTTTCTTGCATATGAATATGCCTCTATGTTTACAACTTTGCTACATTACCTAGAAATAATATATATCAAGTCAATATATCTTTTCTAATTGAAGTAATATAATAGACTTTAACTCTCTTAATTCGGTCATGTTCACCAGAGTGCAATTACATGTGTGTTTTAAGGTATAAATTATGTTATTAATTAGACAAAATGGCAAAGTGGGCAAAGCGAAAAATAGGTTCCTTATAAATAGGCTTAATTGCAATTGGGATTCTTTATAACACCAGTTGAGGTATCATTTAGAACTTATTTATTGTTTTGGGTTTGTTTTCAGCAAGTGAGTTTCATTTCTGTTGCAGCTACTTTGGAACCAAAAATTGGTTTTTTCTGTGCAGTTAAATCTTTTGATTTTCTGTAGATTCCACCTAGCCTGCCGAGTTTAGTAGCTTTTGCTGGTGGCTAAGTGAATTGCACAAAAAATCAGTAGATTTGACTAAAGTTCTTATAAAATGCACTGAAATGTCCTATTGTCTCATTCAGTACTGATAGTGTTGTGAATAATACGGATCCTTTTTCTTCGTGGAAGTTTCAGACAAACGTCTCTTTATTTAACAATTTTTGTCTTTAGTTTGGATATACCATTTAAATTTGAAACTTTCAACATAAAATTCGACATTAGTTACTTCGAAAACGTTATATCGGTGGATATTAAAAAAAGGATAAACACGATTATTTGAATGAATAACTGAATGGTCAAAAGATGTAAAAATAATTATTGCATAATTTTTGGAAAACATTTTGGCAAGCAAAAATTCGAAGAAACGCCGTAGGGAGGATAGTTACGGACTTTACTAAAATATAATTTGAATTTGGGACACGTCGTAAATGCATTTATTATACGTTGCTAAATGCAAAAGCATTATAAAGTGTCTGTATAAGAAAAAATGTAATAAATTTCCACACATTTCATAATTTTATGAAAATTTTCAAATTTCATGAATTTCTAAGTCTTGTTGATTTCATAAATTTCCTAATTTCTTAAATTTTTATAAATTTCTAAAATTTTATGAATTTCTTAAATTCTATGAATTTTATAAATTTAACAAATTCCTAAAAGTTGCAGAAATTTGTGTTTTTCTCAAAGGGGTTATTTAGAGAAAAAATATGCGCCATTATTTTTCCTATACGTATGTTTTTTTTTTAATTTAAAATTTGAAACTTGTTTTAAAGGTCTCTAGGGACCAACGTGATTCAGCGACAACAAATTATCAATTTGGATTTCTATCTGAATATCAATGTTCTTTTGCCAGTTCAAAATAATTATAATATACTAACGTGAATGGCTATAACTTTGAGGCATGTTGTAGTGCTGTCCATACGCTTGCATATTATGCGCATAGCTTAGCGCTTGCTGATCGTAGGTTGGTTGTTGCTGTGTCATATGAACATCTCCATCTGTAAGATATAATACAAGGATTTCTATTAGAGAATTTTTGTCAACGAACTACAAAAACTTGAAATGGAAGTCCCCAAAACTCCTCTCATGTCACAAAAAGAAAAAGGATCCGTAAAATGTACAACATGATAGGTAAAAATATGGACAATATGACATTTTAGAAGTTGTATTAGGTATTAGCAGTAGATTTCACTAAAGGCTAGATCTAATGCATATAAAATCAGTACATTTAAACTAAGATTTTGATTAATATACTAAGAGCTAATGTTGTCTAAATTTGTACTGATTACTGGATTTTGAAACACTCTCCGCGGCCGCTGGCTGTGCTTCAGTTGGGTTTTACGGCTTCAAAGATACGCCTAAATGTATTTAGCATTAGTTTAACGACTCCCAACGTAATCGCACGTCGGTTTTTGATGAGTCACGCCCAGTTGCCCCGAAAACGGCTACCACGGAGGATAACGTGACAAAAATCCACGATCTCGTATCAACAGACCGCCGACTAAAGGTGCGCGAGATAGCTGAGACATTAGGCATCTGAAAAGACCGCGTGGGTCATATCCTGCATGAAATTTTAAGCATGAGAAAGCTGTCGGCGCGATGGATGCCGCCTTTGCTGACTCTGGACAACAAGCCCAGCCGTGAGCCCATTTCAGAGCAGTGTTTGACGCTGTTTAAGCGTAATCCGAAGGAGTTTCTGCGTCGTTTCGTGACCGTCGACGAAACATCGATTCACTGTCACACACTAGTGTCCAAGCAGGAGTCAAAACAGTGGATTTCTCTAGGCGAATCTGCTTCGAAGAAGGCAAAGATGGTCCCATCGGCCAGAAAGGTGATGCCCGCCGTTTTCTGGGATTCACAAAGTGTGATCTACATCGAATACCTGGAGAAGGGAAAAACGATCACAGGGCTCTACTATGCTGGATTATTGGGCCGATTCGACGCCAAATTGAAGAAAAAACAGCCCCATTTGGCGCAGCAAAAAGTGCTCTTTCATAATGACAACGCACCGGCTCACACCTCCGCCGTCGCTACGGCCAAATTGGACGAATAAGGCTATCAACTGCTGCCCCGTCTACCGTGTTCTCTAGGTTTGGCGCCGTGCGCTTTTTTTTTTGTTTTTAAACTTAGAAAAGTCCTTTGCCGGGCAGAAATTTAAGTCTCATGAGAAGGTTATTGCTGCCACGGAGGCCTACTTTGCAGAACTCCAGAAAACGTTATTTTCAGACGGGTTAAAAAAGTTGGAGCATCGCTAGGTAAAGGGTATCCAGCTAAAAGGAGACTATGTTGGGAAATAAATCGCCACTTTTCCAAAATTTTCAGTTTTTTTTTTAGGCGAAGTACTTATCGGACCGCCCTCGTACACCAGAAATAAAAAATTACTGGTGAATTACCAAAAAAATCTCAAATTCAGAAGTGTACATAAATTTTGTATCTTTCCTTAATTCTATAAATTCCCATACATTTTATAATGTTCCATGAATTCCACAAATTTCATACATTTCTAAAAATTTTATTTATGAATATTAATGAATTTTCATAAACTTCAACAAATTTCATAAATTATTCTACCGTTATTTATATAAAACCGTTAAACAAAAATCTAAACATAAATTTTTATATCGTTGCAATAAAAAAAAAACTGATTATTTGGATAATGTATTAAGTTGTCCTTGAACATAAGTATGCTTTATATTTTGAAGAAACAATATACATTGAATCCGCAAAAAAAACAGTATAAAAATATACAAATACAAATCATCAGCATTAAAACAATATTGTCTCGCAAAGAATGTTTCACTTTTGAAAAAACAAGATTTCTTAAAAAATCATTTGAAATTTTTATTTTTTCTTGACTGCAATATAATCTCAAAACAAAATTGCGATTAAATCATTTTTATTATAAAACAACTAAAAAAAATGCAGCTAGCAAAATTCAATATTGCTATCCAAGTATTTTTAAAATGTTTTCATTTTTAGTCAATAATTTCGAGTTTAACTGATACTTAATACCTTTAAAATGTGTGTAAATTGAAAAGCTTTAAAGTGCAAATTTCGCAAAAATGAAGAATTTTTTATTTTATGTCTTGTAAATTGGAGTCATAATTAGTATTACATAGTAATGATTATTATTAGTATTAATTAGTATTTATTAGGCACTTCAGATTTATATTATTTTAATGCACTTAATTACATTTCTGGGTCTAAAGATAGTTTCATAAATGCATCTTTATGAGTTGCTTTTGGTTTTTAGGCCAGTGAAAATGATTAAAGGCATACAAAATTGTAGTTCCAAATGAACAGTCTAAGAACATTTCTAGGATGAAGGTGAAGAGTCTTGATTTCAAGGGCATCAAATGAGTTTAACAATTGATACCAATGTGAATCATATAGTTTTAACTGCAAGAATCGTAGACTTAAGTGTTTATATGCCAAGCATTTTGCCAAAAAAAAAACAGATTTATTTTGTGAGTGAAGACATTTACTCAAATTCTACTTTCGCGGAAAGAGATAGCCGTATCTGTGAATACATCCCCGTTATTTTCATTAAAAGTCTGATTTCTGTTCATAACTGTATTCATACTCGTAAAAAAAATATGGGGTTGTACCTGTAAGCTTGAGGCTAGCCACAACCGATCAAGCTCTAAATCTCTACAACAGTTTTATAATAGTTGAAGTATTTGATTTTTATTTTGTTGAAATGTTAGGAGGTAAATATTTTCCAGAAGATTCCGTAATCCAGTCTAATGCAAAAATTATTCGAGTTAATTTTATCAGTTGTACTTATGGTTAGAGCTGTTGGTTGCAGCTAGTCTTTTCAGTCTGCTAAAACAGATTTTAGGCAATTTATTATCTATTATCTTTAAAGTCCTCTTGAAGAGATATAGGATATCATAAAAAGTTTGTCAGGCGATGGGAGAAGCCCCGATCTTCATCCGCCAAGCGTAATTGGGGTGGAACGGGAGAGGCCCTGCATTCTTTTGTAATTCAGATTCAGAATTCTTTCGATCTCACTTAAGTTCACACATTTCCGTACTTCTCCACCCGTTTGCAGTATGTGGTTTGCGAAATGAAATAAATGCCGCTTTCCCCCAATGTAAAATATTTCAATTTGTGTCGTTTCTTCATTTGCTTTTAGACAATATTCTTTGCAGTATTTTTCAAGCAAAATCAGTTTTCTTCGCAAGTCTGCAGGGTAGCCTGAAAGAAGTACAAGTTTGTCGGCGTACGCTGGTAAAATGAGTTCTATTTCGTGTGATAGAAAGATACCTCTGGCTCCTTAAAACAGGAAATTCTCTTCTGGATCATTTAAGAGAAGGATTAATAATAGTGGGTTTAAAATTTTTCTTCCTAATACTAAGTTGTGATCTCAATTTATTTTGAAATTTTGTCTTCTGCACGCACTCCAGTTCTAGTTCTGCTGTATAAACAGATGAAAATTCTGATCAGCTTACGACTCAAACTAAATCGAAATAATTTATGCCACAAGATCGTTTATATCACTAAATCTAAGACTTCCCCAAAATCTTCAAAGCATGCATATACATTTGCTTCTGTTTTTTGCAGGTGAACTGCGATTATATAGTTTAGGGTAAGAATGTACTCCACGTAGCTACGATCTCTGCGGCAATTAGGTCTGTAGCTTAATCGGTTCTGTTTGTGCTTTTTTCATGAATCATAAAGAGTTTAGATTTAGCCTAGAGGTTAGAGACTATTTCTTGTTTTAGGATTATAGTGAATAACGCTATCAAGTAGAAGAGAATGATAAGGGGAAGGTTTTCATAAAACTCACTTGGGATTTCGTTGTGGCCTGAAATTTCGTTATTTTTTCACTTTTTTAAGCTGATCAAGATTTCTCTCTCCGTAGTTTCAGAGTATAGGAAGGGGCCTCTTACATCCGAAAAATGAGAAACTGGCTTCTTTATTTTCAGAGAGTAGCTTTTAAAGAATTTCTCCTTTCCTCGGGTACTTACTAGGTTTATCTTTATTGGACGTGTTCTGAATTTTTTAACGAATTTTTACTTTTTGTTGGTGTTGCATTATTTTCCTAGATAGACCATCGTAGTTTCTATCATAACAAGATTTTCCGATTTTGGAAAAGTATCACATAAGTAATTTCACATACCTAAGTTGCATGATATGGTTTTTATCTTTGTTGACAAGAAATCGCTTATTCTAGCTATGGTTTTGTTACTAAAATTTGTATCGAATATAAACTCTAGTCCATTGACGTATGCTATGAATTTGAAGTTGTTCCATCGAAGTGGTCTCTGAATTATATATTTAAGAAGGGTATGACAAGAAAGGATATTACATTTAAGTAAGTGATCAGAGCAAGTAGTTATAAGAAGTATTTTTGTAATAATGACCAAATTTATCTTTTATAAGTTGAATGTCACAAAGTCTATAACAGATAATCTTTTTGTGCTAATTTTTGGTTATTTTAAGGAAAAGTCACTCTTAAATGTTCCGTTCGAATTTAACAGATTATTTGTCTTAAAGAAATTGGTTATTAGGTTTTTCTTACTTTGCTTACAGTATTATTTAATGATCTACGTTAGGGGATAGCTATACTGTATATAAATAGGTTTAAGGGGTCTTATTCAGCTCCTCTATTTTACAGCTAAAATACCTTTCTGGTATAATTGAGAAATCTTGATAATCATTATTGAAGTCATCTGGAAATGATTGAATTTTTTTCGTAATTTCGCCCAATTAAATAAGAGGTCTAATATAAATACTCAGGAGCAAAAAGATTACATTACCTAAGACTACTTCTAAGTTTCGCATTCAGGTTGGCAGATTCATGGGAGGACTTTTCAACCAAGTTGAACCTATAAAAACTAGACCTTTGTCATTCACATGAGGTGCGAGGTCTCCTAGGCTTAAGAATCCATGGAGGTTTCAAGAGAGTATTCGTGAAGTTGATGTTTGTATAGTTAAAAGTTTTGTATTTGACTCTTTTATTTTTAGTGCTTGTCATCATGGTGCAGATGTCTAGAATACTTAGGCTCTTTCCCTAATTTTTATGCAAGTGGTTTTCGTTTGATTTGGAGTGGTTGATAGCTTTTGGAGTACTTAGAGTTCTAAAGTTTAATTAATGCTCTATGGAAGTGGTTGAGGACGTAGAGTCACTCTTTGAAAACTTTTTCTCACCGGGTTTTTCAAGGCTCTCGTGTAGGGGCTCATTGCCATTTGTAAAAAACTTTCCTCTTATTTTCATCTGATACCCAAGTGTAGAGAGCTGATTAATAATTAGAAAACAATTTTTTTTTTATTTTCTCTCCTTTCAGGTTCTGTCACTACTGATAGACAGCTCATCATCCGAGAATTTTCGCACCTTATGAAGAGCGAGTCGTTTTCTTTTAGCGACAGCGAAAACGATGAATGACTATACATAAGTTTTCATAGGTTATTATTAATTTTTACAAGTCACCATAAATTATTAAATTCCATAACATTTTACAAATTTCAAAAAATTTTACAAATTTCAAAAAATTTTACAAATTTCAAAAAATTTTACAAATTTCAAAAAATTTTACAAATTTCATAAAATTTCACGAATTTCTAAAATTCACATAAATTTGATTTTCATGAACGTGGTTTTCGGTTTCACTTTAAAAACGGAGAAAACTAAAATATTTTTGTTTATGTAAAAAGATCCACAACTGAGTTTCCCATCAAAATGTATGTACTTTTGAAGTAAATATTCGAAACTTGTTTTGATGACCTTCAGGGGCCAAGGCCGTTTAGCGAGAACCATTTATTAGCGGTTAAAAATAGAGTGGCGATTTTTTCTAAATTTCAGCAATTTTTTTTTATTTAAAAGAATCATAATATACTAACAATGACTGCTAGATCCTTGTTGAGCACCGTATTCGTGTTGTTGTGGCCCAATTAGTTGTTGATATCGTAGGTCCGTCTGGTAAGGTTGATCTGTAAGATATGATATAGGGATTTATATTAAGGATTTTTTTCGCTGAGACCCAAAAACTTGCTATTGGCCTAAAATATAAAGAGGCTAAATGTCATCCTAATTTCAGTTGATGTATACAAAAAATGATGGGTTAGCATTTTAATAGAGTACAGATATTTTGAGAATCTAGGTAGCCAGAATAATTTATTTTCTGAGTATTATGACATTTTGACTTCTTATTGTACATTAACAAAAGTGCAAACATTAATAGCTTTAAACGTTATTTGGAGGTAAGATTTTATAAAAAGTAAATATGTTTATTGATAAAGATAAAAAATATAAGATTTTTTTCTGCATTTTAAATATGAACTTATCACTCAAAGAAAGGTAAATAAAGTGTTACAAATTATTTGTTATTATATTTTTGTCACATATAATTTATTAAAGATAACTGTGTGAGGCAATGGGGCCACACGGCTGAAGTATCACTTTGATGAATCAAATTAAAAATTCTTCGTGATAAATCATGAAGAGTATTGAGAAGATTACATAGTAAGAGAGTGCTGAAAGAGTAGGAGAGGGAGAAGAGAGAGCATATATATTTTCAGCATGGCTGTAGTGGGGTTATCAAAGAAAAGTCTTTAGAGCAATTGCCAATTGCCGCCCAATAGAAGGACTTGGAGAGAGTTAAAGACAGAGAGAGAAGTAATAGACCTGGCATGCCCAGCTCGAAAAAATTTCTTTCGGGAATACATTTCTCGCTTTCACCTTTATTTATTCTGCAAAGCGGAAGTAGTGGTAGAGGGGGTGGGAGTTCTCTTCTTGTGACGTCACGTAGCCTTGTTGATACGAAATGTTTGCAGGGGTGTTTAGTGGCAAATGACTTTTTGACTTACAATGTCGACAGTAACTAGAGTTTTAATTACGTTATTTCGGTTTTTCATTTTATTTCAGAAAGTAATTGAAAAGGAAAGGTAACAAGCAGTTTCTTTGTTTTGTACATTATTTTATATTTTAATATCACTGTTTATTACATTTTATGTACATTGTGAAATTGTATACAATTCTTGACATCTCGGGGCCGAGTCAAAGAAAAAAGAAAAATTCTACTTCTTTTTACGACTTCAAGACACTTCAGATTTTCTAAAATTCTAACCTGAAAACTTGAACTTAATTTTCTCAGAACTGAATGATTTTGCTTATTAAAATTTTTCCAACCTGACTTGATCACATTCGGACAATATTTTTTCATAAGTGGAAGGATGAATAAGAAGCTCAGCGAATTATGCAAGGCGTTTGGCAGAGATGCATTAAGTCCTCATAGATATTCATTATATTGATAAAAAAGTGCCTAACAATGTCCCTCTTTGACGAAGAAGGTGTAAATCTTGAGACAGTAGGAGTACGTAGGTTAGCTTTCGCAGATGATAAAGTTGTTGTGGCAGAGTTAATCAATAATTTGCAAAGAATGCTGAGTGAACTAAATACAAACATTTAGAACAGGGGCCTTGAAATCACCTTCAACAAACAAAAATTTATTGTGTTTGAAGGAAAGGTTGAGAAAGCAATATGCAACATCGTCCTCAAAGATGAAAGAATCAAACGAAATTATCAGTACGTATATCTTGGTAGCCTATTCACAAATGACGAAAAGGTAGATAGAGAGCTAGATAAGCGTATAAACGAGGGTACTGATATTGGTAAATTATTTACCAGTCTCATAGCAAAAAATATCCGGTACACACCCGGTCTCTATTCGCAGATACTAAGCTAGGTTTCCATCCGGTTCTCATCCGGTCACCGTACGGTGCTTTGGACTGCCGAGAATAGTTAACAAAATCCAACTGCTACCCGGTTCTACCCGGTTCTTTTCTGACAAACGTTTTAAGGGTTATAAAGACATGCCCTAATGCCTGCAGTATTCTTTTAAAGATTATTTTTTTTTTATCTACGTAGGATAAGCGATTTAAGGAAATGAGGGACATAAACTGTATTTTTAAAAACAACCCTGCAGAAAGTTGCATTACTGGAGCGCCAAAAATCTGCTAGAAAAAATACAAAAACAAAAATTTAAAGCAAAATTCATAGAAATTTAAAAAATTATAATAAATTTGCACAAATTTTAAGAATTTCAATACACAACTTTCATAAATTTTTATAAATTTATAAAATTCACAGAAATTTTTTGTTTCTCAGTGGATTCTTCGTCTCCATTTTCAAAACGGAGAAAGCTATAATATTTTTGTCTAAAGAAAAAGATGCGCAATAAATTTTCATACAAGAATATTCACTTTTTAATTCAATACTCAAAACTTGTTCTAAACGTCTTCAGAAGCCAATGTCGTTCATCCAGAAAAAAATATTGGTGGTTATTAGTTTGTTTTGTTTTGTTTGAAAAGTGAATGTATGCTTACCGTCATAAAAATAAGCTGAACCATGGAACGGTATCTGCGCCTGCCTTTGGGAGTGCCTCTGAAACGCCTCTAGTTGCCAACGTGCGATTGAATCAGTGTTTGGTCGTGGTGTAGCTTCTTTTGCAAAATATAATATAGAGATTCTTATTCAAGACTTTTTTTTAACATTATATTTTTTGGCTTACGATTTATTTCAATTTTAATGATTTATACCAAAAAAAAATTGCATGCAAGACCTTCTGCCGATTATCCATTCCCAGCATTCTCTTTGATATCAAAAAGAGCAAGGCGAGGCTTTGTCTCTCAGGACATGTAGCTCAATAAAAATCTGCACGATTTCACGTTTTCCTGTATACTACTGTGATATTTGAAATTAAAATTTAAAACTCTCACACGTAAATATTAAAATAACGTATAATACATAAAAATAACTTGGAACAGGCTTTAGAACTTTTTTCAAACACGGTTAACCCTGCATAAGCTACATTTTTAAGATTTTTTTTGGCTAATGTAGTATTTTTCTATTGCTTTGTTTCAACAATTTGTAAAACAAAGCTGCTGTATTATTTCGGTAGAAATTATAGTATATGTACTAACGTCGTCGACTTCCAGTATTTGAACTACGTGCGTCTGAATGTGCGGGTCGTGTTGATATTCGTAGTTGTGAAACGTCAACAACTTCATCTGAAAGATATAATATATATATATATATTTTTATTTAAGGATTTGTTGAAAAAAACCTAACATTTTAAAATCCGAGACCGCAAAACATACATAAAAAATGTAACAAACGCAGAAAAATGATACGTCAAATTCACAAACGATCCGCGCAAATATGAACAGCATGATGTTTTAGACGATTTCAATAGAAGTTCCTTTAAATCTACCGACTTTCTGTAGATGTCACCTGAGTTTGAGTAAAATGTAAAAGTGTCCTTGGTTAACTTAAACAGCAGTTCAAAACATAAAAGAATTGTTGATATTAATAATTATATTAGCAATAATAATAATATAGAAGTGTCTTTAACTGCATATTTACAAAATTAAAGAATTTTATATTAAAAGTCGTTAACATTTAAGAATTTATGATTGTCAATCTTGAGACTGTAGAAAAGCTAGAAATTAAATTGGTTTAAAGCAAAATACTCAATAATAGAATTATTTGCCAATCATGATTTTCAAAATTTAAGAATTTTTATTTGCAACTCTTTGAAATGATAAAAATTTTAATAAGCGATCTTCTAAATTGAAAATTTTTTCATTCAAAACTTTTACAGTTGAAAATAATAAAAGGCTTATAGTTAACAATAACAAGATTCTGCAATTTTAATAATTATCATTTAAAATTTCATCAATTTGAAAAATTAAAAATTGAGAAACCTTAATGTTTGATAACAGTTTTTCTAGCGACATAAATCTCACGCTTATCCATGTTTATTCTTTTCTATTCGCTAGACAATCTAAAATTTGTTCACGTTCTTCCATCCCCACTTACCTATTTAATCTAACTCTTCGATGGCACACTTTGCGACGCGTAAGATAGCTGTCATACTAGGGTCTTTTTGACCCCAAGCGAAAAAGTCTTCCCGCAAAGAGTCAATTCATTATTTTGAGTAGCTGAATTTTTCGCACACTGTTGG
>JAUELO010244046.1:0-15694 GCA_032357855.1 Amphibolips quercusostensackenii | reverse complement strand
TGGTAAAAATGATTTCTACATGAATCTTAAGGCTTCAAACTAACCAAAAATGAAATTAAAAAAAATCGATTTTTTTTCCAAAGGTGTACTCCCCCCTTAAAATATTTTCTGTCCAAATATCTACTGTTGTATTATTCGTCGAAAATTCATCTTTTTTTGTCCGAAGATTGGATCAATTTGTTAAAAAATTATTTTTTCTTTTTGCAAATTCATCATTTTAGTTGAAAATTCATCTCTTTGGTTAAAAATTAGTTGTTTTTTGAAAAATTAATTTTTTCGCCTGGAAATTTTACTATTATAGTTGTTTAAAAGTTTAACTATATTGTTGGAAAGGAATCTTTTTTAGTTAAAAATTCAAATACTTGTCTGAAAATTCAAGTAGTTTGTTGAAAATTTGTCTTTTTTAGTAAAAATTATAACTTCTTGATAAAAATTTAATGTTTTGTTGGTGTTAAAAATGCAACTATTTGATTGAAAATTCCACTATTATGCTAAAATTTAAACTATTTTCTTAAAAATTACATTTTTTTGATAAAATATCAACTTTTACATTTTTTGTTGAGAATTTGCCTTTTTTGATTGAATTCACCTGTTTTTTGATTAAAAATTAAAATATATTTAGCCTGAAACAACTATTCCATTATTTTTCGAAAATTCATCTTTTTTCAGTGATGATTGAACAGTTTGGTTGAAGATTCAAATACTTTGTTAAAAAATCATTTTTGTGTTGAAAATTCATCCTTTTAGTTAAAAATTAGTTTTTTTTTGTAAACTAATAATTTTTATTAAAAATTTTAACTTTTCCAGGTGAAAATTATTATTGTTACAAAATTATTATTTTTAGTTAAAAATTTATCCCGTTGGTTAAGAGTTTAACTGTTTTGTTGAAAATCTGTATTTTTTGCTTCAATTTTTGTTTTATTTGAAAATGTAACTTTTTCATTTTTTGTTAAAAATGGATATTTTTTATTTGAAAATTCGTCATCTTTATCAGAAAACTAATCTTCTGGATTTCAAATTTTCTCTTTTTTCATTTAAATTGAAACTTTTTGGATGAAACTGAAATTAAAAAAAGATTAAACTGTTTTAAAAAAATCTATCTTTCATCTCGAAAGATCAAAAACTTGGGTGAAATTTTGTTTACTTCTTGACTAAAAAATATTTATTTAATAAAAATCCTTCTTCCTGGTTAAGAAATTCATATTTTGTGTTGAAAATTGGTATATTTTGTTGAAAAAATTCGTCTTGCTGGAAATTAAAGGTTTTTGTTGTTAAAAATGCAACTTTAATTTTTTTTTAAATTCAACTTTGCAGGTTGATAATTTAACCATCCTATAAATAAATCATGAATAATAATACAATTAAAATAGAGGAGATTTCGGTAATGATACAAGATATTATTTCCAAATTTTGCGGCGCAGTGAACTTCGTTTGTTGGGACGAATTGGCTCAGGCCGGGGTTCAAGTCCATCTGCCTGCACTTTCTTATTTTACTAATTAAATCAGTATTTTTTATAGTCCCTATAAATTTTTTCCTCAATTTATTAATTATTTTTTCATAAATTAACAAAGTAATTTAGCTTTCAACCAAGATGTTGAATTTTCAAACAAAAAAGTTAAATTTCTCAACAAAAAATGTAATGTTTGATATTTCAACCAAAAAAAGATTTTCCGGGCAATGAAATTAACCAAACAGTTGCATTAAAAAAATTGGATTTTCTACCTAAACAGATTAATTTTCAACAAAATACATCGATTTTCAACCAAATAGTTAAGTTTTTAACTAAAACAGATACATTTACAACCAAGAATTGAATAGTCAAATCTTCAGTTTAAATAATTAGATTTTAACTAAAGAAATTAATTTTTAACAAAAATGATAATTTATCAATTACAACAATATATTTTACAAAAGTAGTTTGACTCACGACTAAATAATTGAATTTTTCACTAAATTGTTAAGGTTTTAGGCGAAGATAATAATTTTCTACAAAAAAGTTATGTTTTTATTCGAAAAATGTGAAATCGTAACAAAAAAGATAATTTTTAAACGAAACAGTTTAATTTTTAACCAGAAAGCTTCATCTTCAATCATAAATTCAAGAGTATACTTTTTAAACAATTGTTGATTTTTTGTTTTAGGCTGTGAAAAAATTCTTCACTGGCTCTGCTGAGATTCGAACGCAGGTCTTCCGTTTGCCGTTCTTAGTGGATTAGAGCACCAGACCAGCAATCCAAAAACCAGGGTTCGAAACCCAGCGCAGAATATAATTTTTTAACAACTCAAAAACGAAAAATAAATATTCAAAAAAATATTGATTCAAGACCTGTTAAAGACCGAAACACAAAAAAATGTTTAAGCATAAAACTGAATATTTAAAATATTATAAACTGAGAACCAAAAATAGTTGCATTTTATAATTGTGGTCTAATAATTCAGTTGGCATTTAAGTGTGAAAATAAAGAAAACGGGAAAGGCTGTAAAGCCTGCAATGAATAAATAGAAGGTTTTATGACTTTAGACTAATAAATAATAGCCTGAGTAAACATTAAAGTTTATTTTCAATACCTAATTCAAAAATAATATTGAGAAAACTGGAAATTTTTCTTGGAAATTAAAGTTAATTTTCGGACACGCTTGTAAATTCGGACTAAAGAAATTGCCAAATTGTACTTTCTCTAATTAAATACTCATTGCTGTAAACAAATTTCATCAAGATTCTACTTTTATTTAATAAACAGAGTTTATATTTTGTATTTATGTTTGTTATCTAAGTTTATAAAGTGTTAATAAGATTTTGTTTCGACCACGCACCGTAATTTATGCTCGGCCCTTAGGTGCGCTCTCATGAATTGGCCCTGGCTGGGGTTCGAGCCCAGTCACCTGTATTTTTTTTATTCTTCTAATTGAATTAGTATGTTTCAGTAGCTCTTTTTTAAAGAAAAATCAAACAATAGAGCAAAATTTAAGACGTAGGTAGAAATTTAGTTTTGCTATTCAACAATATATTATATTATAAGTTGACTTATTTTTATATACGTTTTTATTAAGAAATATACATAAGAAAATTATGACATATTTTTGTTGTTTATTTTGTAAATAATCTAACGTAATTAATCCCTAGGTCTTATGTCAGCTGCCAAAACGTTACCATTTTGCTCTTGGTAGACCACAAACCATATTCCAGCATCATGAACGTATTGCATTCGAATTTTTTTTTGTAGACGAAAAATAGGATCTGGATAAAAATTTTCAGATACAGGTAAAACAGAAACATGGACCAGTTGTTTAGGAGGAATTATCCACAACCCAATTTGTTTTTTGTTCTTTCCACGAGTGATAGTCCTAGTTGGGAGTCCTAATTCAGGATGTTCATTAAGATGTTCATCAGGATGTTTATTGAGATGTTCATCAGGATGTTTATTGAGATGTTCATCAGGATGTTTATTGAAATGTTTGTCAGGATATAAGATAGGTAGGCTAAGTAATTTGGGTTGTCCATATTGAATAGCACTTAATTCTGCTAAAAGAAAATCAAAATTTTCGATTTAAAAAATTTTAAAAATCAATCTTAGGATTGAAATAAATTATTCAAATGAGGCGCCGCGAAACTACAAAAAAAGGTTTCGTAGCTATTTACGACGTGAATAAGCTATTCAAACCTCCCCCTCTTATTCTTTTCCTTCCATACTACCCCTATTTTCCACTTTCCTCCCGTACAACCTCTCTCTTCCCTTAAAACCCCTTCCTTTACAACCCCTTCTCTTACCTAACACTTCGCTACCCCTCTTTTTCCGAACTTCTTCCTTGTCTAATTTTGCCTTCCCAGACTTATCCAGGTAATATTCCCTTTTCCCTACTTTCCTTCTCCGCTATCACTCTCCCATCCTACTCACCTACAGTACCCTACTAGTCCTCCCTTCAGTTCTTGCACTAGCCTTCTTCACTTACAATCACTTTCACTCACTTCAGTTTACTTCCTCTGCTTCTCCTTCGTAATTTCCACTCACTTGTCGACTTACCCTCCCCTCATTTCCCTTCACTTCCCCAAACTTGTTTTTCATAATCTCTAGCCCCTCACTTGCTTCACTTCTATTTTCATTTTCTTTCATTTTTACCTTTATTTTCCCTCACTTCACCTTTCCTAATTTCCCCTTGCTTCCTCTCCACAAGATTCTTCTCACGTCATCTACTTTCTAAGTTACCACTCACGCCCCCTACTCCCCCTGCTTCCTCATTCCTATTTTCTACACTTCCACTACTACCCATAATTTATCTCCCGTCGTTTCTTATCACATCCTTTACTTTCCTTCTCCTTGTTTTCGCTCACTTCCTCTACTACTCCTCTTTTCATTACCCCCCCTCACCGCCCCTACTTACGCTCCCCTTATTTTCTTATCTGGAAAAAAGTACGCCCGACGGACATCCGACCGAAATTATAAGGGGTTCTGCCCGGTGCTATAATACCTTCAGAGTTTTAAAATAAAAAATACACCAAAAAATCGACTTAGGCAATTTTAAGAAATTTGATTTTGAAAAATCTTCTCCCTACTTTCCTCAATTCCCTTTTCCTTATTTCCTCTCACTTCCCGTCCATCACCCACACCCATTTCCTCTCACTTCCTTCCTTTCCCTCCTACTACTTCCTCACTATCCTTCTACTACCTCCACTAATTTCCTTGATGGGAAATTAGGAGAGTAAAGTAGTGGAAATAGGGAAAAGTAGAAGAAGTGAGAGGGAGTGAGTGAAATAAGAGGAGAGTAATTGAGGAAATCAGTAGAAATATGGAAAATGAAGGAAGAAAAAGCAGGGTGAATACAGAGGTAAAGTAGGAAAATGGGGAAAGTGGGTGAAATGAAAGAAATAACGGGAGTTGTAGAAAAATAAATGGGAAATAAGGGAAGGAGAAGAAGTGAAATGAGGGGAAATGTAGGAAACTTAACGGAGGTAAAATAATGGAACTGAGGGGAAGTAACTGAAATGAGAAAAAATTAAGGGAAAAAGTAGAGGGAAAAAAGGAAAATAATAGAAAAGGACAAACAAGAGAAAGGTTATTAAATAGGATAAGTGAGGGGAAATTAGTGTACGCAAAAAGAAGGAAATGTTGGGATTAGGGTAAGTAAGAAGAAGAGCGTCAAAGAAGGGGAAAAGAGTGGTGGAAACGTATGAGTAGTAAGGAGAAATAAGAGATGAAAAAGTAGATGAAATAAGAGGTAATGGGAGAAAAGAGGAGTGACGAGGGGAAGTGGACAATATACAAAATAAAAGAAGGTGAAAAGAAGGAAAAGGAGTGGTGGAAAAGTAGAAGAAGTGAGTAGAAATAAGGGGAAATGAGTACCGGGAAAATATATGAAATAAGGGTAAATGTGAGGAAATAGAGGTGACGAGGGCAAGTGGAGAAAATAGTGGAAGAACGGTAAAATGAGGAGAGGGAAAGTAGCTGAAAATGAGTCGATACAGAGGAAAAGGATAGCAATTAGAGTTTGATAAGTAAGGAAAATAAGGAATAAGGAGAAGGAGCAAGGGAAATGAGAGGAAACAAGGAGCGTAGAAGTAGGGAAAATGAGGAAAAATATTGTAGGTGGAAGTAAAGACAAATTAAAGGAGGTAAAGTAGTGAGAATTGGGGTAAGTAGGAGAAGTAAGAAAAAGTAATTGAAATTAGGGGAAATAAGAAAAAAGTATGTAGGCGAAGAAGCTGAATTGGAGGGAATGAAGACTAGCAAAAATACGAGAAATGGAGAGGGTGGTAGAGAAAGCGATGGGAAATAAGAGGAGGGGAAGTAAAGGAAATAAAGGCAAATGAGAGGAAATAGGGATGACGAGGGGAAGTAGAGAAAATATAGTAAGTAAGGGAAAATAAGAAAAGGGAAAGTAGCCAGAAATGGGTGGAAACAGGGTAAGAGAGAGAGGAAATTAGAGTTTAATAAGTAGAACAAAGAAGGGAAAGAGGGGTATTAAGGGACGTAAGAGAAAATAAGAAGCGTAGACGTAGGAAAGATAAAGAAATATTATGCTATTGGAAGTGAGGGGAAATAAGGGGAGAAAAAGTATTAGGAATAGGGGGAGTAGAAGTGAAAATTATTAAGTAAAATGAGGAGAAATGAGAAAAGGGTAAGTGTGGTAAGAAGCAGAATTATAAAATACAAAGGGTAAGAAAGCATGGGGAATTAAGGAAAGAAAAGTAGGTCAATAGAAAAAAGATATAGCGGAAATAGAAAAATTTGAAGAGTGGTAGAGGAAGCAATTGTAAATAGGAGAGGAAAAGTAGGTTAAATGAGAGAGAATAAGAGAGAACCAGACGAGATAGGGTAGTAAAAAAAAGGGGAAGTGAGTGAAATAAGGTGAAATGAGGCAAGCGTAAGTAGGAAAAGTATGGGACGTCAGTATAAATTGAGAGAGGAAATATAAAAGAAATGAAGAAAAAAAGAGGAAAAAAAAGGAAGAGAAAGTAGGAAAATAGGGAAGAGAAGTAGCAAAAATAACAGATTTGACAAGGGTAGTAGGGGAAGCGATAGAAAACAATAGGAGAGAAAGTAGGTGAAAGGAGGAAAAACTAAGGAAAAACTAGAAAAGCTAAATTAGTAAAAATGAGAAGTGAAAGAAATAAAAGAAAATCAGGCAAAAGTAAGTGGGAAAAGTATGGGATGTGAGTGGTAACTAGAGGCAAAAATATAGGGAAAATGAGAAAAATAGAGGAGAAAAAAGTACATCGGGAAGAAAGGAATAAGGAGGGAAATGGGAGGAAAGAGGAGAAGTGAGGGGTAATGAGATGAGGTAAGTTGATGCATATTTTGGGATTAGCGAATGTAAGAGGACGAAGACGTAAGAAAAAGGAAAGAGTGGCATGTAAGAAAGGAAAGTGAGAAGAAATGGGAGGAAAAGGGGGAAATAGGGATAACAAGAAGAAGTCGGGTAATAGGTGAAGAAAGAAAGTAGAGGTAAGGAAAAGTAGGTGGAAATGAGTTAAAGTAAAAAAAGTAAGGGAAAATCAGTGGTTAATAAGTAAAAGAAATTGGGGTCAAGAGGGGGAGTAGGGAAATCAAGGAGAAGTAAGGAGCGTGGAAGTAGATAAAGTGAGGGAAAATAAGGTTAGGGAAGTAGGAAAAATGGGAAAAGGTAAGAGAAAGGTAAGATAGGAAGAGTAAAGCAATAGGGAAGGAGAAGTAGGGGGAAATAGGAGAAATGAGAAGGGTATTGGGAGAAACGATGGGAAATAAAGGAAGAAAAATTAGGTGACAAAAGAGGAAATACGAGAAAATTAGAGAAAGTAAAGTAGTAGAAGTAGGAGAACTAAGTTAAATAAGAAGGAATAGTGAGAGCGTAAGTAGGAGAAGTATGAGAAGTGAGGGGACATCAGGGTAGAGAAAATAGAACAAATGAGTTAAATAGTGAGAAATATGGAAATAGGGCTAACAGAGGGGAAAAAAGGAAATAGGAAAAATAAGGTGAAATAAGGGGAGGTAAAATAGGAAAAATTAGGAGATTAAGGGAAGTAAAAGTAAGTAGGTGATAAGAGAAGAAAAGACTCGTGGAGAAGTAGGGTAAGTAAGGAGGGATGTGGTTAGGGAAAGTAGAAGAAAAGAGGGGAAATGGGGGAAATAGAGATAACGAGTGAAAGTGGGGGAATTGAGAGAAAATGAAGGAATTAAGGGAAATAAGGTGTGGGAAAGTAGGAGAAAATTGTGTGAAGGTAGGGGAGTCAGAGGAAATCAGTTGTGGGTAAGTAGAGGGAATAAGGAAAAAAGCAGAGTAGGGAAAAGCTAGGGAAAATATGTTATATTTTATATTCATCACTAAGCTTACCAGATAAATTAAGAAAAATTGTGAAAATGAGGAGCAGAGTTCCAAGAGTGATCACCATTTTTTCTTGTTAAATTTCAGGAAAAGCAGCTGATGAATTTTGAACCTATTCACTGCTATGTATATTATGTACTGTCAGATTATTAACCTTGGTTAATAATTGTAAGACCTCAGTAATTACTAATCTTTACAATGACTATAGACGTCGTGATGAAAGAAATAAATTATCTTTTAAGACAGAACAAACTGACGAAATTACAAAAATAATTTAATAGACTTTGCACTTTTTTCTTCTTAGAGTCCGCAACTTATATATTCCCGGATGTGGAATTTTTTTAACAAGGCAGCAGAGAGTTTTATCCAAAAAATGTATAAAACAAAAAAGTCGTGTGTGGTAAAGAGAAAGGGGAAAGGAGAAAAGGAGGAATGGGAAGGGGGAATTGGAAAAGGGGTAAGTTGAATGAGAAAAGGAGACAGGGAAAAATAAAAAAGTAAAAAGGGGACAGGAAAAAGTGAAACGGAGAATAAGGACAGGAAAAAGAGAAAAGGGGAAAAGGGAAAAAGACAAAGGGGAAGAGTGAAGAGATAAGAAAAAGGGGAAATTGAAAAGGGGAAATGGATAATGAGAAATAGAAAAAGGGGAAAGGGGAAAGAGGACAGAAGAAAACAGTGGAAAAGAGAAAGGGGAAATGTGGAAGGGGAAAGAGGAAATGAGAAAGAAGAAAAGAGGAAAGAGGGAACTATCAAATAGAAAAGGGAACATAAAATAGGAAAAGGGAAAAGATGAAAAGAATAAAAGGGTAAAGGGTAAAGTAAGATAGAGTAGGGGTAAAAGAGTGAAATAAGAAATGGGGAAGGTATAGGGGAAAAGTAAGAGAGAGAAAAAAAGAGTTTCAACACCAAAACATGAATTTAACTGAATTTTATTTATTTGTGGAATAACTTTTTTGTTAAATGTCAACCAAAAGTTGTAATTTTACAACTTGGAAAAATTACAGTTTCTTAATATATTTATTGCATTATTTAAATTAAAATAATTATTTTTGAAAATTAAAATTCAATCAGAGAGATAAATATCGAACAAAAAAAAAGAATTACATTATCAGCAAACATAATTCAATTTTCAAACAGGAAGATGAATCTTCAATAAAAGGAAAGAGTTCATAAGCAATCAATTAGCCCAAAAATACTACTTTTCGACAAAAAAAGTTGAATTTAAAAAAAAAAGAATTTTCAACAAAATAGTTAAATTTTTAATTAAAGAAATTAATTTTGAATTAAGATAATAAATCTTCAACCAAAAAAATCAAGCTTTGAGCGAAAAATTGAATTTTCAAACCAAACGATGAATTTTCACCAGAAAAGACAAATTTTGAACAAAAGGGAAAAAGGGAAGAAGCAGAGGAAAGGAAAAGCGAAAAGGGAAGGGAAAAGGGGAAGAGGAAAGGAAGAGAGAAAAGGAAAAAGGGAAAGTTAAGGGGGAAAGTAAAGGGGGAAAGTAAAGGGGAAAGTAAAGGGGGAAAGTAAAAGAAGAAGTTGGAAAAAAGAAATTGGAAAGGGGAAATAGGTAACGAGAAATAGGAAAAGGGGTGAGAAGGTAAGGGAGGAAAAGGGAAAGGGGGAAAAAAGAAAGAAGAAACGCGAAACGTGAAAGGGAAAATAGGAAAGAAGAAAAGAGGAAAGGATGAATTAGAAAGGGGAAAGGAGCAATGGGAAACGGAAAAGCAGAAGGGCGGAGGAGAAAGGGAAAAGGGGGAAAAGGGAACAGTAGAAGGGGGAAAGGGAAAGAGAAAATAGAAAAATACCAACAGGGGAAAGGGGAAAGGAAAATAGGTAAGAGGGTGAAAGGGGTAAAGGGAGAAAGAGAGAAAGTGATAGGGGAAATGTAAGAGAGAGGGACAGAGAGTTTAAACACTAAAATATAAATTTAACTAAATTTTATTTATGTGTGGAATAACTTTTTTGTCCAATGTTAATCAAAGTTGTAATTTCAGAACATTGAAAAAATACAATTTTTCAATACATTTCTTGCATCATTTGAATTGGAATAATGACTTTTAAAATTAAAATTTACTCAAAAAAATAAATATTAAACAAAAAATAAAATCAGTTGAATTGTTAATTAGAGAATGTGATTTTGAGCTGAAATTCAAATTTTTAATCTAAACGATGAATTTTTAACAGAAAAGACAAATTTTTAGGAAAATAGATGGATTTTCAACAACGTAGTTACATTTTCAACTAAGCAGATCAATTTGTAACGAAGGTGATTAAATGTCTTAAAAAAAAGTGAGTATTCGACAAAAAATAGAATAGTTACATTTTCAGTTGAAGCAATTAAATTATATTTTAAAAAAGCCTATTGTTGATAAAAAAGTAAACATGAAATATAAATAGTTGTTCGAAATTTTTATTCTGTATTAAAAAGTATTTTTCATTTCAAATCATAATTTAATTAATTTTTTTCTCTTTTTTGACCAAAAATACTTTTTGGATGAAAATTCAAAAAATTTTTTTTTAATTTGTTTTTCTGGTTTAAAAATTTTTTCTTTTGGATAGAAATTTCCGAGTAATAAGATACGTGAATTACGAAATTCCCGAATAAAAAAAATTTTCGGATGGGAATATTTCTGAATAATAGAATTGTCGGATTATAAAATTCCCGAATTAGAAAATTCTTGAATTTAAAAATTTTCTAATAATAACATTTCCTAATTGGGAAATTTCCGCATAATAAAATTCCTGAATTGGAAATTTCCCGAGTAATAAAATGCCTGAATAATAAAATTCTCGATTAGGAAATTTCTGAGTAATAAAATTCTTGAATTATAAAATACCTGAATTGGAAAATTACCATATAATAAGATTTACGAATAATAAATTTTCCGAATCGGAATGTTCTAGAATAATAAAAAAGGACTCCCGAACAATGCAGGAAAATAAAATTCACGACACTGTGGAATTCCCGAATAATAAAATAACCGAATTGGAATATTTCCTATAATAAAAATGTCTAAATATGAAAATTTTCTGATAATAAAATTTCGGAATCGGAAAATTCCCAAATAATAAAATTTTTGAATTAAAAATATTTGGAATAACAAAACTCCCGAAAAATAAAATTTCAGTATTATAAAATTTCTGAAAAATAAATTTTCCGAATTATGAAATTTCTGAATAATAAAATTTAATGTCCGAATAATAAAACGGGATGATTGAAAAATACAGAAAAATAAAATTCCGGAACTGAAAAAATACTGAGTAATAAAATTTCCAAATCTGAATATTTTTAAATGATAAAATTCCTGAATAATAAAATTCTCGAATGATAAAATGCCCGAATGCAAAAATTTCCGAATAATAATGTTCTTTGATTGAAAAATTTCTAATTAATGAAATTTACAAATCGCAAAATTCCCAAATAATAAAATTTTCGAATAATAAAATTTTTCAGTTAGAAAAATTTCTGAATAATAAAATTCCCAAATTAGAGAATGCCTAAATTTAAAAATTACCCAATAATAAAATTCCCGGATGATAAAATTTCCGAAAAATAAAATTCTAGAATCGAAAAATTTTCGAATAATAAAATTCTTGAATTAGAAAATTCCCGAATACTAAAATCACCGAATTGGAATATTCTCGATTAATATTAAAATTACCGAATCGCCATATTTTTGAATAATAAGATTCCCGAATAATAAGATTCACGAATTATAAAATGTCCAAATTGGAAAATTCTTGAATAATAAAATTCTTAAATTTGAAAATTTCCGAATAATAAAATTTCTAAATCATGAAATTCACAAATAATAAAATGGGATGACTGAAAAGTACAGAAAAATAACATTCTTGGATAGAAAAATTCACGAATAATAAAATTCACGAAACGGAATATTTTTGAATAATAAAATTTCCGACTAATAAAATTCTCGAACTATAAAATGACCAAATTAGAAAATTCCTGAATAATATAATTTCCAATTTATAAAATTTCCAAATAATAAATTCCTGAACTGGAATATTCTCGAACAATACAATTTCTGAATTGAAAAATTCCCGAATAATAAAATGGGATGACTGAAAAACATAGAAAAATAAAATTCTCGTACTAAAAAATTCCTGAATTATAAAATGCTTGAAATTGAAAATTACAAAATAATAAACTTCCCAAACAATAAAATTCCCAAATCATAAAATTCACAAGTTATAAAATTTCTGAATTAGAAATTTTCCGAATAATAAAATTTGCGGATTGGAAAATTGCCGAATAATGAAATGGGACGACTGAGAATTCCTGAAAAATAAACTTTCTGACACTGTAAAATTTCCGAATAATTAAATTCCTAAGTAATAAGATTTTCAAATAATGAAATTCCCGAAATGGAATCCCAAATAATAAAATTCCCGGATTATAAATTTCGCGAATCGAAAAATTTTCGTTTCATAAAATTTCCAAGCAGTTCACAAAACTACCGAACGGGAAAATTTCCGACAGAAAATTGCATATTAAAAAATATCTAAATTAGAAAATTCCCGAATGATAAAATGTGACGACTGAAAAATACGCAAAATAAAATTCTTGGATTAAAAAATTCCCGAATAATAAAATTTTCGAATCAGAATATTTTTTAATAATAAAATATCTGAATAATAAAATTCTCAAATTATAAAATGCCCGAATCGGAAAGTTCCTGACTAATAAAATTTACAAATTATAAAATTCCCGAATAATGAATTCTCGAACTGGAATATTTCCGAGCAATAAAATTTCCGAATTGCAAAATTCCTGAATAATAAAATGGGACGACTGAAAAATACAGATAAATAAAATTCGCGTACTGGAAAATTCCCGATTAATAAAATTCCCGAATAATGAAATTCCCGAATAATGAAATTCTTGAATAATAATATTCCCGAATTATAAAATGCTTGAATTGTAAAATTACCGAATAATAAAATTCTCAAGCAATAAAATTTCCAAATCATGAAATTTCTGATTAATAAGATTTTCGAATTCATAAATTCTTAAATAATAAAATTTTTGAATTGTAAAATTGCTGAATAATAAAATGGGACGAATAAAAAAACCTGAAAAATAAAATTTCTGTCACTAAAATTTCCGAATGATGAAATTCCTGATTAATAAGATTTCCAAATTGACAAATTGGAAAATTCCCAAATAATAAAATTCCCGGATTATTAAATTCGCGAATTGAAAAATTTTCGTTTAATAAAATTTTCAAACAGCTTATAAGATTATCGCATTGAAAAATTCCTGACAGAAAATTGCATATTAAAAAATATCCAAATTAGAAAATTCCCGTATAATAATATGTGACGACTGAAAAATACAGAAAAATAAAATTCTTGGATTAAAAAATTCCCGAATAATAAAATTTCTGAATCGTAATATTTTTGAATAATAAAATTTTTGAATAATAAAATTTTCGAATTATAAAATGCCCGAATGGGTGAATTCCCAAATAATAAAATTGACAAATCATGAAATTCCCGCATAATGAATTCTTGAACTGGAATATTTCTTAACAATAAAATTTCCGAATTCACGAATTCCCGAATAATAAAATGGGATGACTGAAAAACACAGAAAAATAAAATTCCCGTGCTGAAAAATTCCCAAATTATAAAATGCTTAAATTGGAAAATTACAGAATAATAAAATTCTCGAGCAATTAAATTCTTGAATCGTGAAATTCCCGAGTAATAAAATTTTCGAATTCGAAAATTTGCAAATAATAAAATTTTTAAATTAGAAAATTGCCGGAAGATGAAATTAGACGACTGAAAAATCCTGAAAAATAAGGTTTATGTCACTGTAAAATTTTCAAATGATTAAATTTCTGAGTAATAAGATTTACAAATAATAAAATTTACGAATTGGAAAATTCCCAAATAATAAAATTCCCGGATCATAAAATTTTCGAATTGAAAAATTTCCGTACAATAAAATTTCCAAATAGCTTATAGGATTATCAAATGGAAAAATTCCCGACAGAAAATCGCATATTAAAAAATATCCAAATTAAAAAATTCCCGTATAATAATATGTGACGACTGAAAAACACAGAAAAATGAAATTCTTAGATTGAAAAATTCTAGAATAATGAAATCTCCGAACCGGAATATTTTTGAATAATAAAATTCCTAAATAATAAAATTCTTGAATTGGAAAATTGCCGAATAATAAAATGGGTTGACTGAAAAATCCTGAAAAATAAAATTTATAAGATTATCGAATGGGTAAATTCCCGACAGAAAATTGCATATTAAAAAATATCAAAATTAGAAAATTCTCGTATAATAATATGTGACGATGAAAACATACGGAAAAATAGAACCCTTGGATTGAAAAATTCCCGAAAAATAAAATTTTCGAATCGGAATATTTTTGAACAATGAATTTCACAAATAATAAAATTCTGGAATTCCCAAATTGGAAAATTCCCGAATAATAAAATTAACAAATGATAAAATTTCCGAATAATGAATTCCCGAACTGGAATATTTCCCAACAATAAAATTTCCGAATTGACAAATTCCCGCATAAAAAAATGGGACGACAAAAAAATACAGAAAAATTAAATTCCCATACTGAAAAATTCCCAAATAACAAAATTCCCAAATTATAAAATGCTTGAATCGGGAAACTACCGAATAATAAAATTCCCGAGCAATAAAATTCCCGAATTATGAAATTCTGGAGTAATAAAATTTCCAAATTAAAAAATTCCCGAATTATGAAATTCGCGACTTGGAAAATTCCCGAATAATAAAATGGGACGATTGAAAAATACAGAAAAATAAAATTCCTATACTGAAAAATTCTCAAGTAATAAAATTCCTGAATTACGAAATGCTTAAATTGAAAAATTACCGAATAATAAAATTCCCGAGCAATAAAATTCCCGAATCATGAAATTCCTGAGTAATAAAATTTCCGAATTCGAAAATTCCCGAATAATAAAATTTTCGAATTGGGAAATTACCGTATAATAAAATGGGACGACTGAGAAATCCTGAAAAATAAAATTTCTAGCACTGTAAAATTTCTGAGTGATTAAATGTCTGAGTAATAAGATTTCCAAATAATAAAATTCCCGGATTATAAAATTCGCGAATGGAAAAATTTCTGTTAATTAAAATTTGCAAACAGTTTATAAGATTACCGAATGGAAAAATTCCCGGCAGAAAATTGCATATTAAAAAATATTCAAATTAGAAAATTCCCGAATACTGATAAAAAATAAGTTTAAATTGCTTAAATTCGGGAATTTTATTATTTAGGAATTTTTTATTCAAAAATTGTATTATTCCGGAATTTTCTTATTCGGTGATTTTTTAATTTAGGATTAGGTGTGAATAGGGGTGATGTTTGGGGCTGGGGAGAGCAGAACAGGGGTGATTTCACGCTTAGGGGTCTTTTGGCTTCGGAGAGCTGGCAATAAATTTGGCACTGAGGGGTGATTTTTGGGAAATCTGAGAGTGGGAAAAGGGGATTCTGCTTTTTTAAGTAAGCGTTTGAGGCTAGGGCGGGCTGAGAAAGGGGTATATTTACATTTAAGAGTTCGTGCTCAAGGCTAGTGAGAGCGAGTAGAGGAGTTGTCTACATTTGCCGGATAGTTTTTAGGATTAAGGAGAACTGGGGGAAGGGTAGTATAATATTAACGGGTGTTGAGAGTGGGAGAAGGAAATCCTACATTCTTAAGTTAGTGTTTGAGGATAGAGCGAGATGGAAAAAGGGTACATTTAGATTTGGAAGTTCGTGCTCGTGGCTAGTAAAAGCAGTTAAAGGAGACGTCTACATTTTCTGTTTAGTTTCTGAGTTTAGAGAGACCGGGAGAAGGTGTATTATGATATAAGCGGGTG
>JAUELO010243856.1:0-15695 GCA_032357855.1 Amphibolips quercusostensackenii | reverse complement strand
CGTTTCCTGGACGCACAATGTTGGTTTTTCGCCCCAGCCTACCCTCTTGCTCTGATTGGTCAAACCCTATAGTGATGATCAAGAAATTGCACAAAGATTATGGATTTTGTTTAGACTTAAGGAAAGTCAATAATATCACAAAAAGGACCTCTACCCAATCTACTTATAACAAAAATATTAGCCACTTTAAGAGCAGCAAAATTTATTTCTAAAATTGATTTTAACTTAGCTTATCTACAAATACCTCTAGACAAAAATTTAAAACCAATCACTGCTTTTACAGCTTCTGTAAAGGGCATGTATCAATTAAAAAGGATACTCTTTGGTCTAAACAATGCTTCAGACACTTTACAGCGACTCATGGACAAAGTTATCACACCTGATTTAAAATTAAACGTGCTTTGCTATTTAGATGGCGTAATAATAGTTACTTGAAATGTCAATGACCATTTAAAATATTTAAATATTGCACTAGTCAAAATGAAGAAAGCAAACTTAACGATCGGCTCAGAAAAAAGCGTAATCAGCTGCTAAGAAATTGAATACCTAGGCTTTAAAGTAACTAAAAAAGGACTGCACATAGGCGGCAAGAAAATCCAACCAAAATTAGAATTTCCTAGACCGGGCAATATTAAACAATTACAACCCATAAAAAAAAACGGTAAGTTAATATAGAAAATATATCCCACACTTTGCTGGGATAATAGAATCAGTGAATAGATTACAGATGAAACATAAAACATGTGATTGGGGACTAAAACAAGATGAAACTTTTCAAAAAATTATCAAAACTGATGCGAATAACATAAAGTTAGGAACCGTGCTTACCCAAACAATTGACGGCGTAAATAACGTAATCGCATACGCGAGCAGAACCTTAAACGGCGCGGAATCTCAGTATTTGGCATCAGAAAAAGAATACCTAGCGTTAGTTTTAGTCATACAAAAATTAAGGTCATATTTATAAGGCTATAGTTTAAAAGTTATAACGGACCACTTACCGCTAAAGTTGCTCCATAACCTCAAAAAGGACCACTGGCCGATTAGCCAGGTAGGCATTAGAACTCCATGAATATGACTACGAAGTCATATACCGCAAAGGTCAACAATAAAATGGACGAATAGTACTTAACTCAAATGATACAAATCACAAAAAAACTGGAAGAACACGAAAAATGGAGATTACGAGACTCACAACTATACTTTTTTAGACCAGACCCATTAAAATCAAAACTATTACCAAACTCAAATCCTTAGAAATTAGTCATACCCATAAAACTTTGAGCTCAAGTCTTACGGAAAACCATGACAAAATTCAAGCTGGACGTGATCAATCACGTAAAGAATTGCCAGACTTGTCAAAAAGTAAAACTAAGTAATCGGTTATAATACCGATAATATAGGACAATTAAACAGATCATTAAAATATACATAGAAAATAACCACTCTACCTAGGCTGAACATATCGACGATTTACAGTTCACAATAAACACTAATGAAAACGCGTCAACTCAGTTCACACCAGCATTTTTAAATTTGGGTCACGAATTAAAACCGCTGCAGTCTCTAAGGAAAAATTGGGAAAACGATAGCTAGATAAAATTTCAAAGTGTTGATAAATGGACTAATAGACTAAGAAAGTTACAAATAATAAAAGGAAAGGTTCAGAAAAATTTATATAAGGAAAGTGAAAGACAAGCAAACAGTAATTATTTAAAAAGAAAAACAGTCAGAATTTAAAATAGAAGATAGAGTACCAAAAAAAACTAACCAAACTAGCTAATAAAGCAGATGAAAAGGCAGGTAACTTATACGACTGAAATGAAGGTCCATCTCTCATCAAAAAAAA
Source organism: Amphibolips quercusostensackenii (assembly GCA_032357855.1). NCBI lineage: Eukaryota > Metazoa > Arthropoda > Insecta > Hymenoptera > Cynipidae > Amphibolips > Amphibolips quercusostensackenii. The sequence continues at coordinate 13,846 of JAUELO010243856.1, read as the reverse complement.
GAAAAAAATCCTCAACGATCTACAAATTATAAAACCTTAAAGGAAAAAGTGTTATGAAATGAAATACAAACGACTTTTAATTGGAAAACGGCACATAGGCACAGAAAAAATTAACGAATTCAGTTTAGAATACTTTGGATTTAAATAATGGCCAAAAGGCAATGAATCAATAAAATTATATACACGGAACAATCAAGAAAAAAAACGGAACAACCTAATTCTTTTCAAGTATTCAGAAAAAGTAAATTGAAACAGGCGCTAAAGACAAAATTAGATTGAAAGAATTTTTCCCCTTTCAGCACAACGAATTTCGCAACAATTTGCTATTTATGTCAAAACGGCATCCAGCTGGTGAAGTACGAGGACCACCTGCTAAGATCCTAAGCTTGAAAGTGGCTTTAAAAACGCTCGGAGGGAGACCAAGAAAAGGATATATAAAAGAATAAACAGTAAAAGATTAAAAACTGAAGGCAATACTCCACCACCTAAAACTATCAAATAAATAAACTTGGAAAAAATAGAAACACATTGAAAGAGGACAAAGACAATTAAGGAAAGCAGAGAAAATAGAACGAGGGCAAAAGAAAGAGTACATGTGAAAAGAATGGAAATTCAGAGAGACATTCCATGACAGAGAGTATTACAAAAACGCAAAAAGCAGAAAAGGTCCAGGAAAGAACAGGAGGAAAACCAGAGTAAGAAAGACGAAAGAAACAAAGAGAAATAGAGAACATATAAGGAAAACAGAGTTAAGGAATACAAGGAATGGCTATAGACATGCAAACAGGAGCACTAACTAAGAAAGAAAGGTTCAAGCAGTTCTTTAAGCTCTTACAACTATTCGAAGCGCTAGAAAACGTTTTTTGACGACAAAGTGTTTGAAGTTGAAATACGCTACTATACTCAAACTTTATTCACAATATTGTAACAACTACTATTATTAATATTGGCTTTTATACCCTGGTTATTATTACTTGTTTAGAATATCAACAATCCCAAGACACCCTTATCTATTTTACAAAACCAAAGAAACAATGGAGGAAGACTGAAGAGACAAAATTGAAGAGAGCACAAAAATGATTGAAGTTGAAATCGAAAAAAATTCAGAAGGATTCTGTTGTAATTTTTGTGGAGAACTCGTCTCAAAAATAATCTACCTTATACACGGCTTACTCTGTAACAATAGACCATACAGATATTCATGACCCCATGGTATATCACCATGTGGTGGATAAAAAAGTAGCAAGGAAGAATTTAAAATTTTTTGCGTATTTTGTGGATCTCAAGGGTGCGTTTCCGTCGGTGGATTGAAGAAAGTCGTAGCAGGCGATAAAGGAAAGCTTTTCATGCGTTTATTCGCAAATACGGTGAGTAAGCTGAAGGCCGGAGTGGCAGAATCAGTTAGATTACAAAGGGTTAGGATGTGGTCACTTGCGTATTTAGATGACATAATATTGCTGGGAAGAGGCAAGGAGGACTCAAGGTAATCATTTTAAGGTTAAAAAGGTACCTGGATGAAAGTAGTTTAGAGTTAAATGCTAAAAATTTTAAGGTCATGAGTAAGGAGGTCAAATGTGGTAATAAGGTGTAGGGGTTGGGAAAGAAGTTTGTTTGCAGATTATTTTAAAAGAGAATAAAATAGTTTGACTTGATAGTAATGAATGTGCTATTGTATATAGTGGTGGTGTAGGGTTAAATAAAAGGTTAAGAAGTATGTAGAATACAGGAGAGGTATTTGAAGTGGAGACTGAGGCTAGCAGGAAGTAACCTAACTATATTATTTAGAGAAAGACAAGAAAAATGAGTTTAGGGATTCTTACAAGAAGTTGGGCGCTTAAGTAGGAAGATGAACTTTTAAAAGAGGAGGAACGTAAGCTGGTTAATAAATGCTGATGGGAAAAATAAAACAGGGTGAGAAAAGGGGAGGTTTGAGGTAGTGGTCAAAAGAAAAGGGTATTTTTAAAGAAATGGGCTGCAGGAAAATCAAGTGAGAAGGATGCATGTAGAAAGTAGAAAAGAAGAGGGTCATAGTTTAATGGGAACTATGAGTGGATTATGCCGAAGTATAGAGCGCAGTATTTGTGTAAGCAAAAAGAGAAAGAGACAATTGCGTAGAAATAGTTGTGCAATGGGTGTAACACTGGCTGGAGAATTCCAAAGGAGTGGAAGTAAGAGGAATAAGCATGGATTTTATATTGCATGTAAGAAGAAATAAAAGAAGCGAACGTTTATAGAAATTAAAGTGTGGCTGGATCTTAGTATGTAAGAATTAATTTTAAGAAAATTCTGTAAAACATAGAAGTGTAAGTAAGCCAATTTTTCAAGGCAAGTAGGCAGAAAAATATATGTTTATTTATGTGTAAAGAATTTTTTGTGTTTTTAAAAAATTCAGCAATGAGACTTTTTTATCTATTATTTGTGTGAAAATTAAAGAATCGTTTCATAAACAATAAAATGTACTGATTGTCGTTAAAGAACTTAAATCTACATTTTAAAATAATTGAAAGAATAAAATAATTATAGCTGCTGATAATGAAAAAATGTAACACGTTACCAATTCATAATTTATTTTTAAAAGTAATTTTGTTAAAAGCGTTATAAAAAAAGTAACGAGTAATTTCTCATTACAAATAAGCATTCAATAAGCTTAAAAAAAATCTTGCGAGAGAAAGAAACAAAACCTCATTATTTGTTTCCAAAAGACTGCCTGGTGCACTGACCAAAGATTACCGTCTCGCAAATCATAATACGTTAAATTTGGTATATTATTCATCATAACAAGTAACTCCTTTCAGACGGCCTCTAGTTACAAACAATTTTATATTTTAGTTACTAATCATTTTTCATTTGACTTAATATTGTGGAAGCTAGAGGTTTTGCATGCATTACTCAAAAATTTGATTCCATTGCACGTGAGGAGCCTACTGACATTTCATCAATTGTATCTGAGCCCAATGAAGTAATGTTGCCGCTTTTCATGTTTATCATTGTCAGGGAAATCATATCTTTGACATTGTACGATATGTACGATACATACGTCCGCTAGGAGCAGGATAAGACCTGGCACGAAAAAGAGGCTCGTCGAAAAGGACCTGGCAGGAGAATGTTGCACGTCACGTAAAGAAGTAGAATATTGTATGCCACGAGAAAAAAAAATTATTATAAGAGTAAGCCACTTAAAGAAATGTATATCGTTTCTCGAAGTCTTGGAGAAAGAAGTAAGGCCTTAAGTGTCTAATGTAGACGGCTGCCCGAGAATCGTAGTCCTAGAAAATTTGTCACTTCTCATTCAAACTATTTAATCTATAACCTTTGGTGCGTTTGGAGTGCAGGGTAGCTTCCTTAACCGTAAGAGCGACAAAGGTAGTAATAAAGTACTCTTAGGGCGGTATACTTAGGTGGAAATAGTATCATTCTGTCATGCAAAAATAAAAAAAATTGTACCTGAATTTGATTCTGATGATCTGAGAAAAGCAAAAATTCTCTTCTTTAACATGAACTGATCTTTAACATTCCTTTGAAAGTTTCCGTGCACTTTCTTGACAAGTAGCTGTTGACAAAATTTTTCATTCTATAATTTTCTTACGTCGGCTTTTAGAAGTGAGGTACCTAGAAAAAGTAATACACTCTTCTCGCTTCTAATGTTAGAATTTAGATCAAGGCTCTCGGACACCTGCTTCGCGGTTTTGTAAAAAAAAACACTTCTTTGCCAATCGTCTCGTGTTTCTTGACCATTTTTTGGACAGGATCTCTGCCCTTCGCAACGATGTAAGCTGTAAGCAGAACAATTCGGTTTTAAAGATACTAAGTATTTAGAATTACGTGTCCGCACTGACAACATGAGATGTGAGATCGTAAAAAGGTTAAATTGATATGCAGGCTCTTATGCATATGCACGATGTTACGCGTGGCGATATCAAGGGCCGCAAACTCGTTCTTCGTCCATTGATAAACCCCACACGAGTAAATTTGAACCAGAACGGCAGGCATGTTAGTCGCAGATACCTTGTACAATTCAAAACCAGACAGAAATTGCAAACAAAGTGCATTTTCTTCCACTGCATGCTGCTCTGCATATTAAAGCTGTTGACAAATTTTTAACCTTTGGAAAAACATTATACATCAAGACTTTTTAATTCGTTGATTTAATATACCGATTTTTATAGTTTTTGTTGTCAGAAAATAGAACTTATTACAAATTTGTTTCTTACTTGAAAATGTAACTTTTTTACTACTTCAGTTTCGAAAAAGTAATTACTTATTCCTTATCGCTAATTAAGCTCTTATGATTTTTACCAAAAAATATTATCGTGCGAAAATAAATTAAAATTTTCTTAAAATTATTTCCGAAACAAAATTGTCTGGGACACTGACGTAAGATTGAAGCCTTGGGAACCATAAACATAGATTTTTTATTATAATTTGTAATTGCAATTTAATTGTAACATTTAAAAACATTATTTTTTCAATGAATTATTAGTGTGAAAGATGGCGGTTCACATTCTTTACTCTAAAATTAAATTAAATTAGGCGTGCGTTGCATACCGAAGTTTCGCTGATTTCTTCTGCGGTCAATAGGATAATAGTGCTGCTTCCTATGTTTATTTTTGTCCGAGCTTGATGTTCAGTTCGAGACTTATATGTATATATTCCAGCAAGAACATTAATACTCTCGAATATTGCGAAGACATCACCATTAAATGTCGATAATACAAATTTTTCTTGGGTTGAGATGGGCACATAGCGAGACCCTCTTGTACGTATTCGAATTAATTAATCATCAGGAAGGTGTATTTTCGAAGTGCGAAATGCCGGCAGAAATTTTTATTGGAAATAAGCCGAACATATATTAAAGTTGTTTAAGTCGATATAAACGTTCGTCAGTGAAAGCAATTAGACTGGTAGGTAAATGCATGCACCTGGAATTGGCAGGAGAAAAGCTAGACCTAGTACGAAGAGGAGGTTTTACAGGCGAAGCAGACCTGTCAAAAGAATGTTTTTCGACAGAAGAAGAAGAAGGATATTGTCCGCCACAAGGAATACCAGCAATAGGTTGTCCATTAGGTAAGCACTCAAACTCTGAACTTAAGTCTGCAAAAAAAAACAAAGTATCACATTTTTTAGTAGGGTAAATTATTACAAGAATAGGATACTTTAGGAATAGATATGCAAGGATGAATGTTGTTAAAACTTGAACCACAATACTTACCACAATATTTAACACAAGTGGGGAAAAGTTGATTCAAAATCACTTCTAGAAATTTCAAATCAAATAAACAGTGAGTACGATTCCAAAAGGGTTTAATTAAAAAATATTATTTGATTTGAAAAACCTAGCAAAAATTTTTTCTTGCTTCTGGGGTAGGTTTTTAAAACTTTAAGCAACCATAAAAAATAGCAATTGGGGTACAATAAGGATTACGTTAGACAAATTATAATTTGCATAAATTTGAAAAATAGTTAAAAAATTGAAGATATATTATTGTATGATATTTACCAATAGAATAAAGAACGATTATCAATGTAAAGACTAGCATATAAACGATTTTCATTTTTTTTGTATAAATCAAAAAACCCGATTATTGCTCCATCGAAGACTTTAGTTAACAGTGTATCAAAGTAATATTTTGGTGTTCCATTAGGCTATGTATATACGGTATCATGGTCTTTATCTCAATTATTATGCTCATTGAGTTTCTCCTTCTGCAATAATCATATTCATATTTCATGTAAACATCAAATATATTTCATAAGAACTTTGTAAAATTTTTATATTATCTTAATGAACTCTTGATTTTTATCGCTTAATTTTTTTCGATTTTGATTTTTATTTTTATTGTTCAAATTAAAAGATTAAATAACAAAGCATCATCAGGAATTCTCAGGATGACAAGTCTATACCCTTTTCCAACTTCCACAATTTTTCGGAATTACTAGATACAGCGTTTTAATGAAAACCTTAATGCTCTACAAATAGTTTTGAACAAAATTCAAATTTGACAATTATTAATTTTGTTTCAGAAATTAAATGAAAGGAAATGCAGCTTATCTATTCTTTCAAGAGAAAAAACTTTCAATGAATAAGTACTAATTAAGTAAGATTATTATTATGTCATTAGAAAAACTGCGGGCTGAAACAATGAATCCGAAACTTTTGCTAAGATTTACTAGCAGAACGTCGTGTCAAATTAACCTGTGTTCGCCTCAGCAATACAAAGATATTATATGTAAGAGATTTAAATGTAAGTTACAAGCTCACTTTTTTCTGTTCTCACTTTACTGATGTTTTCAGAAAAGGTGCTTTGTAAAATTATGATAGAACTTAACTTACAGGTAATTGCGTTCAATCTTATAATTGTACTTTCACCTCTTTCTCTAGATCAGAATATAGGTATTTTCGTTTTGTCACTGTTTTCATTTGAAGTGAATTAACATGATAGAAAAAATAAAGATATATGAAAAAAATAAGTATGTTGCTTAAATTTAAATCTCTTACGTCTCATCTTTTTTGTATGCCTATGGCGAACACAGTTTGATTTGACGTGAGGCTATACTTCTGAATCTTAGCAAAAGTTTTGGTTTTATCGTTCCAACCTGCAGCTTTTCTAATGAAATAAATATTTATCCCATGTTTACTTGCCGGTGAGATTAACGCGTGATGTGTACTTTATGTACTAAACTAAGCAGTGTCAATCTTACTTCAAGCAAAAGAGTTTTAATGTTTCAATCTAAGATTTCACAAAGCTTTATATGTTGAGTTTAATGGAATGAAAAACTTTTTTTCAAATTTCTTAACTGCTAAGTTCTACTTAAGTATTCTCTGAACGCAGTAACTGGACCTCAAATAATATTTTCCGTGTAGAATGAAATCTTAAGAGTAGGTTTTCTAATGGAAGTAAATCATTTGCACGCCTAAGACTCAAAGTATTTATAACTATTGCTGGTTCCTAAAAAGAGTCATATTTTACATCTACTAGCCTCAGTCTTGCAATTCATTAATCCCACCTATTAAAAAAATCAAGCTTTCGAATAGCACATTTTTTTATTATTTAAGCAATTGTACAACTATATGTACCTTTTCTTTTGCGAATTCTAATCATTGAAATTTTCTTAGAAATCTTGTTGTCGGTACAGCTCATTATTTTTTGAGCTTTCAACTATTTTTCTACAAGTACCAATATTATATACGCTTCGCGAATAAAAAATATAACAGCTACTACTGTTACAAACAATTTTCATGAAAAAATATTTGAATTTAAGTTTCTAGATTTATCTTTTCCTAATAATCTGTTTTGCTAAAACGTTGAGACTAAGTTGAGACTTTAAGTTAAGGGAATAAGCTACTTATGAATAATAGTAATAAAAAAGTACTTTTTTACAGTTAAATTTTAAATATCTTTAACTTGTTTATCTTAGTTTTTCATAAAAAATTATTTTATTATCTTACTTAAAATATTATGAAATGTATATTATTTGTCGAAATATATGTAGCAATTCAGGCAATAAATGATAACAAAAATCTAAAAAAACTTAAAATTTCTGTATCTTAAAAGAGAAATCGTTTGAAACAATAATTATTGTTACGTACATTTGTTGCCTATTCAGGATTAAATGCCATTTCTACATCAATAAAAAGCAGTTTCAGCCAAACGAAAATTTGTAGAACCTTTAATAAAAATTATTTTCTAAATTTTTTTTTTATTAGTATATAATGAATCAATATGATAATAGTTTGTATTTGGTGAATATACTTTTTATAATTATTTGTGATTACAAGTTACTTGAATATTGTAAGTCGACTTTGGATTACAAGCAATCTTATATTTTAGTTTCACATTAGTTTCTTATTCAATTAATGGTGGGAAAAATTGTGGTTTATATGCTCTACTTTAAAATGTAGTATAATTGGGCGTAAGGAGCCTACTGGAATTTCCTTGATTTCATCTTTGGTTAATAGTGTAATTGTACTGCTCCTCATGTTAATTTTTGCTCGTCTTATACTTCTAATGAGAGGATTATATGCATAAACTCCAGCAAGAAGATCATAACTCTCCAATATTGCAAATACGTCACCATCGGATGTTGATAATACAATTTGGTCTCGGATTGTCATGGGCCTAAAGTTATTTGGTTTTTCGCGCAGATAAATGGGCTTATTTGCAGGAAAAGTGTATCTTCGAAGTTCGAACAGCCGGTGCGGATTTTTGTAGGGAGTTAGCCGAAGAAATTCAAGTTGATCATATCCATATTCACGTCCGTTAGTAGAAAAAATTATTATAGTAGGTGAAGTTATGCACCTGGTATGGGCAGGTGGAGACCTGGACCTGATACGAAAAGAAGGGTCGACAGGAGAAAGAGGCCTGGTAGGCGACTCTTGTCGGCCGGAAGATGAAGAATGTTGTCTGCCTCTGGGAATACCAGGAATAGGTTCGCCGTTAGGTAAGCAATCAAAATGAAAACTTAATTCTGTAAAAAAAAGACGATTACATTCATTTGAAAGAAGAAAAAATTATTACAAGAGGGCGCCACTTTTAAGGGTAAATTTTTTTAATATATCAGAATATGCAAAAACTTATATTCTTTAAACTTTTACCACTAAACTGAGCGCAATACTTAATGCATCTGAAAAAATTTTTATCAAAAATCATTTCTAGTAAATCCGAATCGAATAACCACTAATATTCTCTGACCGTTCAAACATGAATCCTTAATTGAACGTGTGTTCTTTACCAAATTTAAATTTTTTAAAAATTTATTAAAATTGTATTCTCAGCTATTAAGTTCCCAAATAGATACTAAATGATTTCAATTGAAAAATACTATTAGGTTTTGAAAGACTGGGAAGGATTTTTTTTACTCGTGGGTCAGGTTTTTAAAACGTTAAACGGTGATAAGAAATAGCCATTGGGATACAATAAGTAGTACGTCAGAAAAATTCTTATTTGCATTAAGCTAAAAAATGTTTTTAAAATCATTTATATATTATAGTATTATATTCACCAATAGAATTAAGGATGACGATCAAGGTAAAGACTAGAGTACAATTGATACCCATTTTTTGCTATACAAAAAATCTCGATTAATAAGTGATCGAAGAATTTAGTTAACAGTGTACCTAAAGAATATACTGGTGTCTTATTAAAGTATTTATATACAGTATCGTGCACCTAATCTTAATTATTCTATGCGTGAAGCTTGTAATTTTGAAATAATCGTATTCATATTTTATGCGGTCATAAAAAATATTTTATAATAGCCTCGTGAATCAGGCTATGATGAGAAAAAGTATTAATTTGCTAATAAAATTGTTAAATAATTTATTCTAGAACATAAACCACATAGAGATCTTTCAGTACATACAACATAGTGAAATAAACTTAGCTTTATTGGAAAATATTTATTTTTGAATTTATGGTATTTCTCAACAGAAAAAATATAACTTTTTATAAAAAAATTCGAAACTTTCACGATTATTATTTACTGAAAAACTTGTATTTTTAACAGAACTTTTTATTTTGATCCCTTTATTCTTATCTTCTTTATTTTCAATTCTTAACGCTAAAATGACAAGATTTTAATAACGGAGTGACTCGTCGTCCTTAATTTTCAAGACGACTTGAAACAGTTTTTTAATAAGTACTTAGAAACTTTTTTTTTTTTAAAAGAAAAACCGCTATAGCTTTAAAGTATAAAATGTTTTAAAATATTGTTTTAAATTCCTCAAATTATCAACAAGATATTTGAAGAAAAAAAAATATTTGACATTGATTCATTTAGCTTCCAGAATTATATGTAAAAAAAATCGCAAAGCATCTTTTTCTTAAAAAAAAAGCTTTCACTTAACAAAATCCAATTAATTTTTAAATTTGGTAAGAGCTAATAAAAAAACGTAGTTTAGAAAGAACACGTATTAATACTGGCTTGAATAACGAAATCAAAATTAATGTTTATTTGCAAATATTATAAAATTTTGGAAACTTCTGCGATTAAAGTAAGTGTTAAATTTGTTTTAATTTAAGATTGAAAAAGAAGTTTGTTTGCATAAGGTGTTATCGGCCTTAATTATATCCAAAAATTTGCGCGCTTCGCGAGCTAGTGTTCGCTTTGTGAGCTTTATCGCTGTAACATGCTTCGGTTTAATTACTTTAGTTTTAAATGAAAAGAAAATCTAATCTACTTAAAGTTCTATTGACCTTGAGAAATACATTCTTATCTGGACACTCGCGCTTCGTGTTCGATATTTTATTTAAGAATTACTTAAGCCTCGTTAAAATTTTTTTGAAATATTTCCAAATTTTAAAATTATTATTATATCTTTTCGAAATTTTAAAACATCATTTAAAATGTTTAGAGATTTTAAAAAATGTTTTTTAAAAATTAATTCTGAAAAAAATAGAATAAAATTTTACCCAGAATCTTAAGAAATTTTTCATAATATCTCTAAACCCTTTAAAATCCTTAAAATACTTCGAAATTTAATTTTAAAGTATTAGAAAATCTAAACTTTGTTTAAGATTCATCAAAATCTGTTTAGATTTTTAAATAGTTTTTTGAATGTTTTCAAAATTTTTTAAACTTCGAAATATCTTTTGAAATGATTTAAAGTTTTTCTAAAATTTTTTTAAATCCTGGAAAATAAAAAAAAATTATTAAAAAATTTGTATAATTTCTTTTCGATAAATTTAAAAATCTTCAACGTTTAAAATTATATTTAAAAGTAATACTTTAATTATTGATTAGCAAAGTGTGAGTTACTGTCTATTATTCCATTTTTTTTATTTTTTTTAAAGAGTAAAAAAATTGCCAAGTTATTGGATTCCGCTTTATTGCAATACGCCACCTGTTTTTTCAATGCGGCCAATACTTGAACTTGCGAAACCAGGTAGAATTTTCAAGATGCATTTTGATTTGCACTCTAAAACAATTATGTTATTGTTTTGTGTATTTTGAAGCAACTAGTGAATGGAAACCATTAAGATTTATCTGGAACTAAGTGCACTGTAAAAAACGATCCATTTAAGTGTACAACAAGTAACGTTGGTATTATTATAACCTACGTTGATCGAGGAATTTTGATCAAAAACAGTGTATTTTGATCCTGCTTTGCAATATCTCTTTAAGGTTACGAATTCATTTTAAAAATGGTAAAATCACCGACCTATGTAGGAAATTTGTGAGATGTTAGATTTTTACGAAAAAAACTGGTAAATTTCCCGCAGTGGGTAAAATGACCGCCTGAAGTAGCAAATTTTATATAAATTGTAAATTTTTAGTTAACCGTAAATTTACCTAAAAAAGTAAGATAGTATTCTAATGGTAACTGTTTCAAAAAAAAACATTTTTGACTTGTTTATTGTAGGGTTAGAAAAGGTAGACTAAAATTTAAAAAAGTATACAATTATTTATTGAAAATAAATACTTATTTGAATACGTTCTTAAACCAACAGCTTTTAAACTAAGAAAAGAAAAACGTAGTTAAACAAATGAATAAATACTACCTTTGGCTTACGACTAAATCTTGGCGATACATACGTGAAAATGAGGCATTAAGTAATTATCAATTACTAAAAAGTGGTTATAAATTACTTACAACATCTTTTGCTGAACCCTTTTTAAAAGTAAAAATAGTCGATCTGTATGAGATATAGGTCAACACTGTAAACCAAAAAGTTTACTATACTTGTTTAATGAAAAATAAAAAATGACTTTGTTTACGGAGTCTTGTGAAGCACAGTCTAATCATATTTCATATTAATCAATCAAAACACAATAAAATTAATTATTAATTAACCAGTATGCAATTTGAGGAAACGATTGCAAAGGATTTTCACGCAGTATCGCTGTCCATTAACTTTTTAATGCTTATATTACGTATCAAAAAACGGAATATTATATTATTGAATATTGGCAAACAATTAGAATTTTTTGATCCACAAGTAAAAGTAAGGCTATTATTAATGCATACATTTTTATAAAGTGTTTTTCTTCACATATTCATAACGTTGTTTTTATAAAAGAAATCAGGCGATACGTATTTTTCTGATTTGCACAAAAAATTTTTCTTCGAAGTTTTAAACTTGCAAATTACGTATTTTCTTTCGTTCTTTGTATTTCAAAAAAGCCTAGATTTTTTTTAAACTTCTGACAAAGGCGGTGGTTTTTCTAAAAATATTAAAAGTTGATTTTTTCGAAAAACTTACACTTACATTTATTTGCAAATTTTTTGGTCTGGATCTATGCTTTTACGAGGAAGACATCTGCTGAGTTTGATGCAATGTATATAAATTTTATGTTCAGGGAAATTTTTTTTTAAAAATAGATCTTCTAATTTTCTTGCAAACAACGACGGCTTAGCCCGCATCAATCTGATACAATATCTTTCCTATGTAAGAAGAAATGTTAACAAAATATAGGTAAACTAAAAAAGGTACTCTTTTTTAGAAAATATTTTACATTCTTTTCTTTAAACTTGAAAACATGAAATAAATGTTTTCTGAAAAACCTCTCGCTTTCATTCTGCTTAATATTTAGGAAAATTTTGTGCTAATAAAAGAAATGCATTTCGTTTCGGATATTTTATGTTGGTTTGTTATTATTGTATTGTGTGAGTGTTTATGTTTCGTATCAGTATTCTTTTCTCCCTCTTGCAAATTGAACTCTACGAGCTTATCTGCAATGTAGTAACTTATTTAAAAAGATAAACAAGGCGAATGTTTGCAATAATGTCCTAAACGCCCACTTGAAAAACCTGGAAAAGAAGTGGTCCAAGTTTGGTACAAATCACGAACAGCTATTTATCGGGCGTAAGCACAATTTCACGGATCTATACTTTACGCAAGATTTGTTCAATAAAGGACAGGAAAAATAGATTGTCGCGAAGGTTTGCTTACTGAACGATTTAGACACACATGCTGCTTCTGCCTCTCCCAAGACTCTGCTGTTTGCTACAAATGTTGCTCCTTTAACACAAGTTGAGACGATGTTTTCACAATTGGAATAACCCAAATTTTCCGATGACTTTACTGCATGGCCGGCATTTCGCGATATGTTATGTTTCATGGTGAAGGATGACGTCACACTTTTACCAGTTTAGAAGCTACATTACCTAAAAGCAAGCTTGACCGATGAGCCTGCTCAACTTTTAATAAACATAAGTATCATGGATGATAACTTTGAGCGACGATGAGCAACTCGTATGAATCGGTGTGACAATGAACGTGCTCTTATTAACTCATACTTGAGAAAACTGTTTGGATTAGAACCTGCCACTAAGGTACTTGCTTCAGGACTTCGTTTTATTTTTAATGACACTTGTGAAGTGATAAGTGGTCTTACGTCTGTAAATAGACCAACGAAACACTGGGATAACATCCTAGTTTATATGACAGTTAACCGTTAAGACCGCTTCTCCCGCAAAGCTTGAAAAGAAAAAATAGGATCACTTCCCACAAACCTTAATTTAAAACTCTAAAGACTTTTTTAGTTTTACGAGTAAGCGCTTTGGGGGCACTTAAGTTTAGGAAACGTTCTTAATTTAAGTATTTATCAACCAAAATCAAAGGTAAAATGACAGGTATCTAATCAGGTAAAAAGGGTTTCAACACACGAGCACATGGTGCTTCACTAAAAAAGGGTGCTTGTCCGCTATCTCCTAATAAACACTTTGTTTTGTTTTGCCCTCTTTCTGGGTAAAAGAATCCTGATCAACGACGAGAACTGATTCGCAAGTGTAGGTTATGTTTATATTGTTTGGGAAAGCATTTGATTTAAAATTGTGTCTCATCTAAGCGTTGTCAAACTTGCTGCAGTCAGCATCATACTATGTTGCATCGACCCTAAAGTTAAT
>JAUELO010243760.1:3530-15695 GCA_032357855.1 Amphibolips quercusostensackenii | reverse complement strand
CCGAAACAGAAAAAGAGTTCCCTTACCAGAAGTCATTGAAAATGTACCACTGGGGAACTGAATTTCCATTCGTCTTCTCACGATATTGTCCTCCAACGCGAATCAATGCCACGAGATTTCGTCGGTCTTCATTATTTTTGTCATCAATGTGACAAACGACCGCGCTTAGCGTGTACTGAACTTTCTGGACCTTGTTCTCCTCAGACTGTTCTACGAGTTTAGCTTTTTTAGCTTCTGCTTCTCTTATGTCGAGATTTCCAAGGGTGTCTTCTAGGGTTTTCGATTCCTGATTTGAATTTTCAATCGCTTCGCCGTTCTCTGTGGGCAATTCTTGCTTAGCGGTAATTGTTAGAGGATTATCTACTTTTTTTATAGTTAATTCCCACTTCTCGTCTAAATTTATTTCTATGTTGTGTGGTACCCAGGAATTTGTACTGTAAAGGTGGCTAGAAGGTGTTGCTGATCGATTAATTGGCGATGGTCCAGGTGTACCAGGTGAATGTGTAGGCATTTATATAAAATCAGAAAAAACTGTGTTAAAATAGGTACTCCTCACAGGACACAGACTCACTTTAGAGATCGAAAAATAGTGTAAATAAAAAACAAATTTCAAAAAACAGTTTCAAAATTGTGTCATAACATTTTTCAAATAATTAATGTGTAGCCTGAAAACAAAGTGTGCAGTGGAAAATATACTTAATTGTTTAACTAAAATTTACAGTTTTCTAACCTGATATTTTAAAAGTATTAAAAATGAACTACAATGTTTATTGAAAATATTATTCTTTAGTCTGCAAATTATTTTTTTTTTCGTTTTTCCACTTACATGCGAAGTGAATTAATGGAACTCAATCAGCAAACCTATTTTTAGTTGAAAATTTATACCATTACAATTGTGGTTATATTTTTATGCGTAGAAATTTAATCAATTGGTTGAAAAATCATGTATTTTGTAGAAAATTCGTCTTCTTGGTAGAAAATTAATCTTCTTGGTTGAAAATTCGAATGTTTTGTTAAAAAATCGTCTTCTTGACTTAAAAATTGAACAACTTGATTGATTTTTTTTCCTTCTTTACTAACAAATTTTTTTGGGTTGAAAATTCATCTTTTTGGTTTGAAAATTCATTTTTTTCCGTATAAATTTCACCTTTTTCATCAATAAGGAAACTGTCTAGTTGAAAATTAATCTGCTTTGGCTAAAAATGAATTTTGTTGTTGAAAATTCAATACTTTTGCTACAAATTCTCATTTTTAGCTCGAAAATTCAACAATTTGGTAGAAAATTTAACTAATTCGTGAATAACTTATGTATTTGGTTGAAAATTTGCCTTTTGCGAAGAAAATTAATTTTTTGGGTTAAAATGCAACTGTTTGGTTGAAAATTGAACAGTTTCTAAAAAATTCGTACTTAAGGCTAAAAAATTCAACAATTTGGAAGAAAATTCAACTATTGTTTAAAAAATTATGTCTTTTGGTGAAAATTCGTCTTTTTTGGTTGGAAATCAATCTTGTTGGTTAAAAATAAAGTTTTTTAGTTTAAAATTAATGTTTTAGTTAAGGATTTAAGTTCATTGTATAAAACTCCATTTTGTTAGTTAAATTCAACTGTTTTTTATTTTTAATTGAACTATTTTTCTGTTGAAATATTAACTATTACATATATCTCTGAAAATACATCCTTTAGGTTGAAAATTTAAATTCTGATTCGAAAGTGGAACTACTTTCTTGAAAGTTGATTAATCTTAGTTAAATAATAATTTAAGTTAAAGTTCTTTTTTTTTGTTAAAAATTAATTTTTTAAACTGAAAATTGAACTATTTACTTAAAAATTTAATTGTTTTGCAGATAATTCGTGTAACTGGCTCGAAAATTCAACAATTTCACAATTTAATATAAAATTAAACTGTTTTGTAGAAAAACATTAATTTTTTTATTGAAAATTCACTCTCTTACATATATAAGAATTTCACTACTCCACTTTTGGTTCAAAATTGGTCTTTTTTAGTTAAAAAATTCATATATTTATTTAATACTGTTCAAAAACGAAAAAATGTAAGCTAAAAATTAATAAAATAAAATGAGACTAACATCATACCTACTGTTTACACTATTTAGTTCAAACTTATGCAGTTTGTTAAAAATTCTGCTTTCTTTTTGTTAAAATTAATTTTTTCGGTTGAAAATTCAACTTTTTGGTTAAAAATTAATGTATTGTGTTGAAAACTCATCTCAATTGGTAGAAATTTCATCCTTTTTGATTAAAAATGCAACTGCTTAAGTGAAAATTAATCTGTTCCTTTTCTTTTATTGAAATCTTTTTTTGTTAAAATATGAACTATCACATTTTTTTGAAAATTAATCTGCTTAGGTTGAATATGCCACTTCTTAGTTGAAAGTTGAAATATTTTCTTAAAAGTTAGTTTTTTTCGTTGAAAATTCACAATTTTTCTTAAAAATTCGTTTTTTTCTTTGTGTTAAACAATAATTTTTGTACCATAAAATTGAACTATTTAACAGAAAATCTAACTGACTATTTGCAAATTAGCTTTTTTGTTGATATTAACATTCTCGGGTAAAAAATTCAGCTCTTTTATAAACAATTCATCTGTTTAGCTTAAAAATTAAACAATCTATCACAAAATCAGATTGTTTTGTGGAAAATTTCTTATCTTTTTTTTGAAAATTAATTCTAGATAATAAAAATTAAGCTACTTCATTTTTTATTGAAAATTATTCTTTTTTATTTTTAAAATTCAACTATTTTGTTGAAATATTATGTATTTTGTTAAAAATTCATCTTTTTTAATAGAATTTAATTTTTTTGGCAGAAAATTCAACTATTTGGTTAAAAATTTATATATTTTCTTGAAAATTAAACTATTTCGTTAAAAATTTATGTATTTTGTTGAAAATTTATGTTTCTGGCAGAAAATTTAACTACGTGTTTAAAATTTTAGGTATTTTCTTAAAAATTCAATTACTTGGTTAAAAATTGATCCATTTTGCTCAAAATTTGTCTTTTCTAGTGAAAAAAATCATCTTCATGGTTGAAAATTCAACGATTTGGTCAAAAATTTATGTATTTTGTTGAAAATGTAACTATTCGTTAACAAATGTACGTATTTTGTTGAAAATTTATGTTTCTGGCAGAAAATCGAACTATTTGCTTTAAAATTTATGTATTTTGTTGAAAATGTATCTTTTTGGCAGAAAAACTTAACTACTTGATTAAAATTTTACGTATTTTGTTGAAAATTCAATTATTTAGATGAAAATGATCCATTTTGCTCAAAATTCGTCTTTTCTAGTAAAAAAATTAATCTTCATGGTTCAAAATTTAACGATTTGATGAAAAATTTATGTATTCTGCTGAAAATTTAACTATTGGTTTGAAAATTTATGTATTTTGTTGAAAATTTATCTTTCTTGCAGAAAATTCAACTACGTGATTAAAATTTCACGTATTTTGTTGGAAATTCAATTACTTGGTTAAAAATTGATCCATTTTGCTCAAAATTCGTTTTTTCAAGTGAAAAAATTTAACTTTATTGTTGAAAATTCAACGATTTGGTTAAAAATTTAAGTATTTTGTAGAAAATTTAACTATTTGTTTAAAAATTATGTCTTTTATTGAAAATTCATGCTTTTGGCAGAAAATTCAACTATTTTCTTGAAAATTTATTTATTTTATTGGAAATCCAACCATTTGTTTAAAAATTTATGTATTTTGTTAAAAAATGTATCTTCCTGGCAGAAAATTTAACGGTTTGATAAAAAATTTACGTATTTTGTTGAAAATTCAGTTATTCAGTTAAAAATGGATGTATTTTGTTAAAAGTTCGTCTTTTCTGGGAAAAAATTGATGCATTTCGTTAAAAGTTCAATTATTTCGTTGAAAATGAATGTATTTTGTACAAGATTCGTCTTTTCTAGTAAAAAATTAATCTCCAAGGTTGAAAAATCAACTATTTGGTTAAAAGCTTATGTATTTGTTAAAAATTTAATTATTTGGTTAAAAATGGTTGTATTTTGTTTAAAATTCATCTTTTCTGGTAAAAAAATTAATCTTCATCGTTAAAAATTTCACGATATGGTTAAAAATTTATGTATTTTGTTGAAAATTCTACTATTGGTTTAAATTTATATGTATTTCGTTAAAAATTAATGTTTCTGGCAGAAAATTCAACTATTTGCTTTAAAATTGATGTATTTTGTTGAAAATTCATGTTTCTGTCAGAAAATTCAACTGATTGAAATTTTACGTATTTTGTTGAAAATTCAATTATTTGGTTAAAAATTGATCCATTTTGCTCAAAATTTGTCTTTTCTACTAAAAAAATTAAACTTCATGGTTAAAAATTCAACGATTTGGTTAAAAATGTACGTAATTTGTTGAAAATTTAACTATTTGTTTAAAAATGTATGTATTTGGTTGAAAATTAATGTTTCGGGCAGAAAATTCAACTATTTGCTTAAAAATTTATGTATTTTGTTGAAAATCCAACTATTTGGTTAAAAACTTCTATATTTTGATGAAAATTTATCTTTCTGTCAGAAAATTCAACGGTTTGATTAAAAATTTACGTATTTTGTTGAAAATTCGTCTTTTTGGTTAAATACAACTGCTTTTTTCATCTTTTATTTCATTTTTTTTTGGTTTTATTTTTAGAAACTAATTTTTTAATTGAAAATTCAACTATTTTGTTAAAAATTCAACTAATTAGTTCTAAATTAGGTTTTTTATTGAAAATTGGAGTAGTGAACTGTGAATTATGATATCTGAACGTAGCACGAACACGAACCACTTGAGCCTTTAAACGATCTTGAAGTCGGTAAGTTAGAAATATAAGATTAGAATTCGTCTTTTTTGGTAGAAAATTAATTTTTTTTTGGTTAAAATTCAAGTATTTTGTTGAAAACTCGTCTTTGCTGGTAAAATCGATCTGCTTTTTTTAAAATTTTTAATAACAGTTTTTTTGTTTGTTTTTTTTTTTTGTTAAAAAACTAATTTTTTTATTCCGAATTCAACTACTCTGTTAAAATTCAATTGACTGGTTGTAAATTGAGTTTTTGATTGAAAATCGGAATAGGGGTCTTGGCTGGTAAAATCGATCTCTTTTCTTTTAATTTTTTAAAACAATTTTTGTTTTGTTTAAAAAAATAATTTTTCAATTCCACATTTAACTATTTTGTTGAAAATTTATCTGATTGGTTGTAAATTATGTTTTTTATTGAAAATCGGAATAGAAAACCGTGATGTCTAAATTTAGCACGGACACAAACCACTTGAGCTGTCGAACGGTCTCCAGGTTGTTAAAGTAGGTATCTAGGATAAGAATTCGTCTTTTTTGAAGAAAATCAATTTTTTTGTTGAAATTTTAGTATTTTGTTAAAAATTCACCTTTGCTGGTAAAATCCAACTGTTTTCTTTTAATTTTTCATAACAATTTTTTTGTTTTTGTTGTTAAAAAACTAATTTTTTAATTTCACATTTAACTAGTTTGTTAAAAATTGATTGTAAATTAAGTTTTTGATTGGAAATCGGAATAGAAAACCGTAAATTCTGATATCTGAACTTTTCACGGACACAAACCACTTGAGCCGTCAGACGGAATCGAGGTCGATAAGGTAGAAATCTAAAATTAGAATTCGTCTCTTAATAGAAAATTAATTTTTTGTTGTTGTTAAAATTCAAGTATTTTGTTGAAAATTAAATCCAAAGGTTTTTTTTATTTTTAATCACAATTTTGTGTTTTTTTTTGTTGTCCAAAACTAATTTTTTAATTCAAAATTTAAGTATTCTGTTAAAAATTCAACTGATTGGTTGTAAATGAAGTTTTTTATTGAAAATCGGAATAGAGAACCGTGATATCTAAACTTAGCACGGACACGAACAACGTGAGCTATCGAACAGTCTCGATGTCGGTAAAGTAGTAACCTAGGACTAGAATTCGTCTTTTTTGGTAGAAAATCAATTTTTTTTTTTGAAATTCAAGTATTTTGTTGGAAACTCGTCTTTGTTCGTTAAATCCAACGGTATTTTTTAAATTTTTAATTCGAAATTTTTGTTGTTTTCGTTGTTAAAAACTAATTTTTAATTTAATATTTAACTATTTTGTTGATATTTCAACTGATTGGTTCTAAATTAAGTTTTTTATTAAAAATCAAAGTAGTTACTGTGATTCCTGAACTTAGCACGGACACGAACCACTTGCGCTGTCAAACGGTCTCGCCGTCGGCAAGGTAGAAATAAAATTTTTTTTGGTTACAATTCAAGTATTTTTTTGAAAATTCAGATATTTTTGGTTCAATCAAACTGCTTCTTTATCTTTAATTCCTTTTATTTTTTAATTGACGATTCAACAATTTTGTTGAAAATTCGACTGACTGGTTCTAAATTAAATTTTTTTATTAATAATCGGAGTGGGGAACTGTGATCTCTGAACTTAGCACGGGCACGAACCACTTGAGCCGTCGAACGGACTTTAGGTCGGTAAGGTAGAAATCTAAGATTAAAATCCGTCTTTTTGGATAAAATCAATTTTTCGGTTAAAATTCAAGTATTTTATTAAAAATTCGTCTTTGTTGGTTTAATCCAAAGGTTTTTTTTATTTTTAATCACAATTTTGTGTTGTTTTTGTTGTCAAAAACTAATTTTTTAATTTAAAATTTAACTATTCTATTAAAAATTCAACCGATTGATTGTAAATTAAGTTTTCTATTGAAAATTGTAATGGGGGACTCTGACCTCTGAACTTAGCACGAACACGAACCGCTTGAGCTGTCGAACGGTATCGAGGTCGGTAAGGTAGGAATCTAGAATAAGAACTCTCTTACTCATCTAATACTATTTTACCTGAAAATCGTCCAACGTGTCGAAATCGGCAACCAACACGAGAACAGTTTGAACCATATCGGCACGGTTTCAAAATTGAGGGTATAGGACTCGAGGCAGGACTGATGCCTTCTTTTCCATTCAGAACCTTGTGAACGATGATGTCCATCTGATTCTGCCAAAAATGTTTGTCCTGAAAAGAATCACAAAAGACTAATATAAATGTGTTTGACTGTCTTTTTATATTAATTTAATACATCAAACTCTTTCCCCTATTCCATATTTTTCGATTGAAATTTGTTATATTTTGCAGAAAATTGCTCCTTCTATCTCAAAAATTACACATTTTGAATGACATTTGTGTTTTTTATTAATTTTATTGACTTTTTTCTGAAAAATTCGTCTTTTTGTTTTGAAATTTCGTCTTTTTTGGTAGAAATTTCATCTTTTTTGGTTAAAAATGTAACAGCTTGATTAAAAATTATTCTCTTTTGGATTGAAAATTCCTCTTTGATAGATAACTCATTTTTTTATTGAAAGATTCATCTCCTTGGTTGCAAATTGAACTACTTTGTTGTAAATTCATCTTTTCGGGTGGAAAATTCCACTGTTTTGTAGAAAAATCGTCTTTTTGGATGGAAAATTCCACAACGTGGTTAGGATTTTTTTTCTTCTTGATTGAAAAATCTTTAGCAGCTGCAAATCTGTCTTTTTGGTTTGAATTTCATCTCCTTTTGTTACTGTTTTGCAACTGCTTGCTTGAAAATTAATCTGTTTTGGTTGAGGATTTAACTATTTTGTTAAAAATTCGTTCTTTTTGGTTGAAATCAAGTGTTTTTGATTTTAAATTGTTTTTTTTTTTTAGTATCAAATATTACATTTCTCGATGAAAATAATTTGTAAAAAATTTATTTTTTTTTCTTTAAAGATTAATTTCTTCAATAAAAAATTCGTTTTTTTTTATTATTAAATATTAATTTTATTAAGTGAAAATTTAAAATCCCTCTATTTGTTGAAGAATAAAGTTTTCCGTTAGAAATTCAACTTTTTTCTATAAAAATCGTTCTTCTAGATTGAAAATTAATTGTGATCAATAACAAATTTTCATATTCCATTTTTGGTTCAAATTTGATCTTTTTTATTTGAAAAATCATGTATTTAGTTGAAAATTCGTCTTGTTTGGTATAAAATTAATATTTTTTGTTAAAAATTTAACTATTTTGGTAAAAAGTTTTAAACATTCGTAGAAAATGAATATTTTTCTTAAAAAATCAACTGTTTTGTAGAAAATTTGTCTTTTTGGGTAGAGCATACAACTATATTGTTAAAAATCAACTTTGTTCTCAAAAAATCATATTTTCAAGTTGAAAATTTAACTGTTTTGTAAAAAAAACCTTCTATTTATCTTGAAATTTCAACTGTTCGTTTAAGAATAAAGTGTTTTGTTGAAAATTCAACTTTTTGGAGAAAAGTTGTTTTTAAAAATTAAAAATGATTTTTTATGAACTGAAAATTTAAATGTTACATTTCTGGTTGGAAGTTGATCTTTTTTAGTTCAAAATTCATGTATATCTTTTTCGGTTAAAAATTGAACTATTTTGGTAAAAATTGAACTATTTTGGTAAAAATTGTATCCTTGGTAGAAAAGTCAACTTTTTGGTAGATAATTAATATGTTTTCATTGAATATACAACTATTTTGTTGAAAATAAAATTTCTTCTCAAAAATCCATATTTTCGGATTAAAGTTCCACCATTCTTTGGTGGAAAATTTAACTACTTTTTCAAAATATCATATTTTTGTACTAAAAATTCCACTGTTTTATATAAAATTCATCTTTTTAGCTGCAAATTTATCTTTTTGGGTTGAAATTTAACACATTTGTTGAAAATTCATCTTTTCGATTAGAAAATTAATTATTGTATATTGTGAATTCAACTATTTTGTTAAAAAATTCAACTTTTTGTAGTGAAGTCGTTTTTTAAAATAAAAAATTATTTTTTATAAACTGGAAATTTAAATATTCCATTTTTGGTACAAAGTTTATCTTTCGTAGTTAAAAATTCTCGTATTTTGTTGAAAATACGTCTCTTTTCATATAAAATTTATCACGTTGGTTGAAAATGGTTCATTGTTTTTAAAATTCAACTATTCTGGTAAAAAGTTGAAAACTCAGCTCCTGAATTATATTTTTAGTATTATTTAATTATTTAATTAATCGATGGTGCTATTATATTTAAAAAAATATCTTGTAATATAATTTATCGCAATGGATTGTTTTGAAAAATTTGCATCCAAGAAGATGAATTTTATACAAAACAGTTGAATTTTTCACTCGAAAATATGTATTTTTGAGAAGAAATTTTATTTTCATCAAAGTAGTTGATGAATTTTTAAAAAATGTTCATTTTTAACCAAATAATTCAATTACAAAAAAAATATTCGACCAAACAGATGTATTTGACACAAAATAGTTTAATTTTCAGCATACAATGATAGATTTTTAACTGAAAAATTACGAATTTTCAACAAAAGTGGTGGATTTTGAACATAAAAAGATAAATTTGCAGCCAAAAGGGTGAATTCTATGCAAAATAGTTGAATTTTTCACCTGAAAATATGAATTTTTGTGAAATAATTTAATTTTCAACAAAATACTTTTATATTCAATAAAAATAGATCAATTCCTATTCAAAAAGTTGACTTTTCAATCAAGAAAGATAACATTTCTACCCAAATATTATTGAGGTAGAATACAATTTTAGCGCAATAAGACCATTTTTGTTACAAAAAAGTTGAATTTTTAAGAAAAACGTTAATTTTCTACCAAGTAAATGAACTTCCTACTAAAATAGTTGGATTTTAAACTTAAAAAGATAAATTTTGGGTTGAAAATACATCTCTTCCGGTGGAAATTTTATCCTTCAAAGTCAACTTTTTGAATAAGAATTTATCTATTTTCATTGAATATACCATTTTTTTGTTGAAAATGAAATTATTTCCCATAAATTCATATTTTGCAGTGAAAAATTCAACTATTTTATATAAAATTCGTCTTTTGGTTAATCTTTTTTCTTATTGCGTTGAAATTTAACACTTTTTTAACATTCGTCTTTTTGATATGAAAATTAATCACTGTATGCTGAAAATTCAACTGTTTGGTTAAAAATTCACCTTTTTATCAATAATTCGTCTCTTTTGCTTGAAAGTTAAACTATTTAGTAGCAAATACAACTGTCGAGTAAATATTTTTTTTTTCATAATTCAACTATTTGGTTGCCATTAAACCTTTTTTTTAAATTCACAAACTACTTTGTTTAAAATGAAATTTCTTCTAAACCATTCATATTTTCGGGTGAAAAGCTCTACTATTTTATATAAAATTTATTTTCTTAGCTGCGAATTTTTCTTTTTGGTTTAAAATTCATTACTTTTGTTAAATGTTCGCCTTTTTTATTCAAAAAATTTATCATTGTATGCTGAAAATTCAATTGTTTGGTTAGAAATTAACTTTTTTCTTAATAATTCGTCTCTTCCTTAAAAATTTAACTATTTGGTAGAAAATACGACTGTTTTTTGGATATTTTTTTTTTTTAATAATTCAACTATTTGGTTGAAATTGAACATTTTTTATGAAAATTCACTAACTATTTTGTTGAAAATGAAATTTCTTCTAAACGATTCATATTTTCAGGTGCAAAACTCAACTATTTTGTATGAAATTCATCTTCTTGGCTGCAAATTTTTCTTTTTGGTTTGAAATTCAATACTTTTGTTAAAAGTTCACCTTTTTAAATTGAAAATTTATCATTGTATGCTGAAAATTCAATTGTTTGGTTAGAAATTAACTTTTTTCTTAATAATTCGTCTCTTTTCCTTAAAAGTTTAACTATTTGGTAGTAAATACGACTGTTTGTTTAAACATTTTTTTTTTGATAATTCAACTATTTGATTGAAAATGAACTTTTCTTTTTGAAAATCCACCAACTATTTTGTTCAAAATGAAATTTCTTCTAAACGATTCATATTTTCGTGTGAAAAACTCAACTATTTTGTATGAAATTCATCTTCTTGGCTGCAAATTTTTCTTTTTGGTTTTATATTTATTACTTTTATTAAAAGTTCACCTTTTTAATTTGAAAATTTATCATTGTGTGCTGAAAATTCAATTGTTTGGTTAAAAATTCACCTTTCTGTCAATAATTCGTCTCTTTTACTAAAAAGTTAAACTATTTGGTAGCAAATACAACTGTCGAGTTGAATATTATAATAATTTTTTTATATAATTAAACTACTTGGTTGAAAATAAACTTTTATTTTTGAAAATTCATCAACTATTTTGTTGGAAATGAAATTTCTTCTAAAAAATTCATATTTTCGGGTGAAAAACTCAACTATTTTGTATAAAATTCATCTTTTTGTCTGCAAATTTTTCTTTTTGGTTTAAAATTCAATACTTTTATTAAAAGTTCGCCTTTTTGATTTGAAAATTTATCATTGTATTCTGAAAATTCAATTGTTTGGTTGAAAATTGTCCTTTTTCTTAATAATTCGATTCATTTCCTTGAAAGTTCAACTATTTGGTAGAAAATACGACTGTTTTTTGAATTTTTCTTTTATAATTCAACTATTTGGTTAAAATTAAACATTTTTTTTTAATTCACCAACTACTTTGTTGAAAATGAAATTTCTTCTAAACGATTCATATTTTCGGGTGAAAAACTCTGCTATTTTATATAGAATTTATCTTCTTGGCTACGAATTTTTCTTTTTAGTTTAAAATTTATTAATTTTGTTAAAAGTTCGCCTTTTTAATTTGAAAATTTATCATTGTGTGCTGAAAATGCCATTGTTTGGTTAAAAATTCACCTTTTTCTTAATAATTCGTCTGTTTTCCTTGAAAATTTAACTATTTGGTAGAAAATACGACTGTTTTTTGAATATTTTTTTTTTGATAATTCAACTATTTAGTTGAAATTGAACATTTTTTTTTTAAATCACCAACTATTTTGTTGAAAATGAAATTTCTTTTTAAAAAATTCATATTTTCGGGTGAAAAACTCAACTATTTTGTATAAAATTCATCTTCTTGGCTGCAAATTTTTCTTTTTGATTTAAAATTCAATACTTTTGTTAAAGTTCACCTTTTTGATTTGAAAATTTATCAGTGTATGCTGAAAATTCAATTATTTGCTTAAAAATTCACCTTTTTGGCAATAATTCGTCTCTTTTGCTTTACAGTTAAACTATTTAGTAGCAAATACAACTGTCGAGTTGAATATTATAATAATTTTTTTATATAATTAAACTACTTGGTTGAAAATAAACTT
>JAUELO010243666.1:0-15696 GCA_032357855.1 Amphibolips quercusostensackenii | reverse complement strand
AATATCTAACTCTTTCGCCCAGAAAATTGCCATTCGATTAGTGGCGTATTTATTTTATTTTTCGCCCGCTCTTTGATGGATTGTATAATTTTTAGTTCTACTTGCACTGAACCGTTTCAATAGACTTTTGCCCTAAAATATAAATAAAAATAAAGCGGACGCACTTCACTCATGCTTACCCGGCTACAGCTTTTAAAATAATAGAAATAAATTGTGAATAATTTAAGATCTTCCAAAACTTGCAGCGATTTTTATACTTTTAAAATGAGATTATTAAAAAAAGGGAATTCAATAGAATTTGATAAAATGATAAAGAATTAAAAATGAGTTGAAAGTACTTTATGATCAATTATACTGTTGTTCGTTGATAAATATAAGATTTTCTCTCAAAAAAGGACAAACTTGATTGAGATTTTCATAATTCTCATTTTATTTTTTGATTTACAATTTTTGTCGAGAAAAGCTAAACTAAAAATATATGTTTCAGAATAAGATTAAGAACGAAAGAGCAACTATTGACTCTGATCAGAATAAGTAACTTGATTTTAAAAAGGACTGTAAGCACTGATAATTATTAATGCGTCCATCGCACACGGCGGCGAAGTTGATACTACACTAGGTACAGTCTCATAAGGCAAATTATAAACGACTTTTAGTGGCTTCTATCTCCACTAGGTGGCGACTGTGTTGATGACCGTGTGGTAGAAGAGGGAGATCGTGAAAATACGAGCAAGTGATATCAGTGAGGTTATGAGATTGTGAATGATAATGTTTTCAACAAGTACTTGGTTATATTTTTATCACGCCAAGAATAATAAAGGTAAGTTCTTTAAAATATTGTTCTTCTTAAATTAGTTTTTTGAATACTAAAAAGAGTTGCAATTAATCGCATTTAATAATTCCCATGGAACTGTCGTTTGCAACTGTCAGACGAAAAGGACAAATTTGTTTTTAATAATGATTTTTTCTTTTAGAATTATTGGCTGATTTTGTAAAATATTGTTATTTCTGTTTGTATATGATGGAATATATGTTTATATTTTCGTTTTATGTTGCAAACGACAGTTACATCAATATCTTTAAACGTATATAGTATTGTGACAGTAAATACTTTCCACTTTTCAGATTTGACATTTATTAATAATAATTAAATGTATTGCAGAAAACAGAATAAAGAATTCCGAAGAATGACCTGATTCTTCTTTAAACTGCTTTCAAAAGTCCAGTCAAGCCGTCCAGTCAAGCCGTTCAGTCAAGCCGTCTAGTCCAGTCGCCAAGTCAAAGTTCTCACTTTTTTATGCAATTTTTAGTTTAATAATAATATTATATGTTATATATTGAGGTTTTATTTCAAAATAATATATTTAGATCTTGATGATTTCAAAATGTGTGTAAAAAGAGTATAAAACACTTTGCGAGAATTTGTTAAATTGTTCAGGATTAAAAAAAACTTGGTAAATTAAATTTTGCAAGTGTGTCAAAAGAATAAAAAAAAATGTTCTTAACATTTAAGAGAAAATTTTAAATAATTGTTTTGTAATAAATTTTAGAAGAAAATTAAAAAATGTAAAAAGATTGTAAGAAATTTTCAAGCAAAATTTTGCAGCTTTACCATATCACATAATTATCCAAAAAAATGCCGCAAGTTCAAGCGATATTTAGAATTTAATTTATCAAGCAATTCAAAAATAATGAAAATTAGTACAGATTTTTAAAAAAATTTGTATGATTTTACAAAAAGAAAAATAATTGTTTGGTTTCTACAAAAAATTAAAATGATTTTTTATTTCTGGAAATGTATTTCAGAGGATTATTTAAGAAGATTTCACAAAAATTCCTAAAGATTTCTAAAATTTTCAAACAAGAATCTGAAAAATTGTACAGCAAATTTTTTAATATTGCAAAATTTGAAAACAAATAAGACAAAACTTAAATAATTTTTAAAGAAATGGAGGTATAGAACGCCTGAAAAGATTTTGAAATGCATTTTTTTTTAATTTGTGTAAAAAGTATTAATGATTTTTTATTTTAGAAAACGAATTTTTCATGAAAATTAAAGAAAAATGTTTAAATTTGTCAAGATGAACAAAAATTAAAAATAAAGTAAATTATAGATATACCTAAAATTATTAAAGAGATTCAAAGTGAATTTTTTAAATTCAAAATATTGGTAGAAATGTTGATTTTTTGAGAAAAAATCCTTTAAAAGCTTTAAAAGAATTTCTGACACATCTAGACTATTCAAAAATAATTTATAATTTCCTCAAGAACCTTATAAAAATTATATTCATAAAAATTCAAAAACAAAATGATAATACTCTTCTTAATACTCTTCAAAATACTATGTAAAATATTAGAATGTTTCGAAAATATCCTAAATGTATTAAATTCCATTAAGTTCCTAAAAGAAATTTGAATGAGTTAAAGTATTTTAAGGTACCTCAAAATATTTTAAATCCTTTGAAATTTCTTTTTTTAAATCAAATAATGCAAATCTTTTAAATCTTTTGGAATCCCTTTAAATTATTTAAATCTGTTAAAAATTTCTTGGAATATTTGGAAATGCCGTAAAATCATGAAAATCATTTAGAATTTTTTAGGATCTTATAAAATGTTCGAAAATATTTTAGGTCCATTAGAGTCTTTTTAAAGCTCTTGATATTATATAAAGCTCTTAAAAATTCCATAGAATTAAAAAATATATATATTTTAATTTTTTAATTTCTTTAAAATCCCTTAAAATATTTAAAATGAATTGAGAATTCTTTGGAATATTATAAATATCCTAAAATTTTTAAATAAAAAAAAAATTCCTTACACTTAATTAATGTGACTTTTAATCAGACCTATATAAAAATCAGTTAAATTAAAAAAATTTTTTTTAAAACTTCTTGCTATAAAGTTTTTTATTTCCTATAACCTTATAATGTTTCCTTTATAATTCTTGAATTTTAAAAATGCTTATATCATACATCAAATTTTTATTGTAGTAAGTTGTTCTCTTTTTATTATCTAATTGCTGTTCAGTATGAAATAAAAATTAATACTTGTGTAAGAAGCACAAGTCGTTTAAAACAACACACGGATGTTCCCAAAATGTCAAGAATCAGAAAAATTCCCAAATTTAGCAGAAATTTTCAAAATTTATAAAATTACCAAAATTAGAGTTCGGCTTTGTTACGAAAAATATCGTATGTAGCGAGGAAAAGAAAATGGACTTTTGTACGAATTTTCTTCCTTGCTGCATAATATGCTATAAAACTATTCACGTATGCACAAAGGTTATAATCAAGCATGTGGTGCTTCACGCTATCACGCCGAGCACTAACTCCACAGTTCACCAGTGATAGCGATGATCTTTAGTCAGGCGACGCGTAACGACCGCCCCTACCACTTTCCAGTGGTGGCGACCGGCTTTAGACAGACTTTGTCGTCGGGAAATTCTGCGACTTCAAGTGTAGAACCTGTCTAATTTAAAATGGAATCGTTGTTCTAAATCCACATAATTTTACATGAGAATATAATAAACAAAAATAAGGTAGAAATAATATAATGCATTAATTTGAATTATATTAATTTTAATATTAATTTTCTATTACCAACTTCAAATTTATAAACGACTGATCGCCAAAAAATAGTCTTAATTTAAGCTTTAAAGTTTCAAAATTTGTAATTAATTTAATAAATGAACTAAAAACTACGCTTATAATAATCAGATTTAGACACTCTCATCATCAGGGAAAATTCTTGGTTATTTTTCACTTGAAGATTTCTTCAGTTAAAGTAATTAAAACTACATAACAAAAAAACTAGACAAAATTTCTAAACCTTCTAAATAAAAGCTTTAATAATTTATCATTTTAAAAAATTTTATTAAATCGTTTAATAATGAAGTTTTAAAATAAAAATCTTCTTATTACAATAATCATGTATTATTTTAAGGGTTTTAAAAAAATATTATCTCAAAATGAAACATTCAAAATGGTAAAATATCAATGTTACAAACTTTAGTTGTACAGATTACATGTTAAAGTTTGATAAAGGCCTCTAACCTTTATTATTTATAAACCAGTGAAAACAAAATATTTAAAATATACAAATAGAAGAAAATTCAATATTTTAATAATTCAATATTTTTACCCCGAATTTGTATTCTGTGACCGAAAACCCCCCTCATACTGAATTTCACAAAAATCTACAAATTAATAAAAATTTACAAAATTCAAGTAAAATTTTAAAATTCTGACCCAAACTTTGTGTTTTGATTCTTGAAAACCTTTCATGTATTAACTTTTATAAAAATATACAAAACAAAAAACACCTTTGAAATTTTAGTTAAATTGGAAAGTTATTGAATTTTGACTTCAAACTCATATGATGATATTAAAAAAATCGCACTAACTTTTATAACAATCAAACAGCTCAAAAATATATTTAAAATTAGCGTAAATTTTTTAATTGAAAACAAAAATCCTATTTTAGACGCGATTAGCCACCTTGTACTGACTTTTATAGAAAAAAAATAATAATCCTTATTTTCCTCTTTTATTTGGTCACTATCTAATTTCTGAATTTCAAAAATATAATTAAGGGAACCTTTAACGTTGGACCAGGACCTTTTAAAAATTAGGGTTTTTGATCCCGGGTGGACACGTTATTTTTTTTTAGTTGAAAATGCACTTTTTCGTTAAAAATTCTACTGTTTTTTTAAAATTTCATCTTCTTGGTTTAAAAATTTTACTATTTTTATTAAAGTTGAACTATGTTATTCAAATTCTGCCTCTTCCGCTCGAAAATTTAACTATATGGTTTTTGATGGCATTCATTTGAAGAAAATTAATTTTTTGTTAAAAATTTAAATATTTGGTTAAAAATTCGTCTTATTGGGCTTAAAATTAAATGCCATGATGAACACATCTAGCACAAGATTTTCATATTAGAATACGAACTACTAATTTTATTTTAAATAACACATACATGTGATATTATATAAAAAAACAAAAAAAATCAGGTAGATATTGTAATTAATTTATTCATTACTATTTATCGAGCTAGAAGAGCGCAGGGTGAAAAAGTTGTTTTGAGAGGTGACCTATGTTCAAGGATGCAAATATGAGAATGAAAAATCTTATTTTGAGACCATTGCTATTTGAGCTGCAACAAATTAAAGACCAACGTTTCTCTGTGAATACTCAATGTTGTTTTATCATGAATTATGTACCGCTTTAGAAAGAGAATTATTAACTTTTTTGATAAAGCCATTTAAATTTTTGCTAACTTTATTGATCACAAAACATGATAGTCCTACTCCTTACTCATTTTCTTTAAAAACATAAAAAAAAACTTGCATTTAATCGCATGCTGAAGTTTCAGAAAAAAAATTTAATCAGAGGGACAAGAAAACAGGTCCCCTTAAAATGTTTTAAAGTTCTTAATATCTATCCAAAATGTTTAAAAATCTTTTCAAATTTTTGAAATACTTTGAAATTCCCTTAAATTTCACATGTAAACTTTTTGTAATCCTTGAAGATCTATTAAAAATTTTTTTAATACCATATTAAAGGTCTTCAAAATCCCTCAGAAAGACTGAAATTCTCGGAAATCTTATAAATTCCTTGAAAAATTCTTTAAAACATTTTTAAATCTTAGGAATTCCTTGAAATCCATTATAGACTGTTTTAATATCCTAAAATTGTTATAAATCTTATAGAATCCTTCGAAATCTCTTAAAATTTGAGAAAATTCTTTAAAAGAAGCAGATTAACTGAAACATTTTGAACGAAGGGTCCGGCAATTAAACTGTCCTTCATGTTGAATTTCGCGCCATTATAACCTCATTTATTGGGGAATTTCCTAGGTCGGTATAGATGACGTGTTTATGAGTCAAGAGTGCACACAAGTGTATACGAGTGTATACGTGTGTATGCGTGTCTGAAGATAAACGATTTGCAGGAAAAGCAAAATGTTTTCGTATAGCTGAAGGGATGTTCCTGCGGCCATTCAGACAAATAAGAAGTCACTCGTTGACCTAAAAACACCAAGGTAAAGCTGGGACCTTACCAGGAA
Source organism: Amphibolips quercusostensackenii (assembly GCA_032357855.1). Lineage (NCBI taxonomy): Eukaryota > Metazoa > Arthropoda > Insecta > Hymenoptera > Cynipidae > Amphibolips > Amphibolips quercusostensackenii. The sequence continues at coordinate 9,630 of JAUELO010243666.1, read as the reverse complement.
TACATTCTGAAGGATTAGTTGGTTCCGTGTGCCACCAGAATATTCAAAAATGAGCGCTAGACTTTTCAAAAAGACTAAAACATGTCACAGAGCGCATACGACGCAAAATTTACTACGTGGGCACGCTCCTCGGATGATTTGGACCCAAGAATCGCCACCGTATTCATTAAACTAAGAACCTCTTGGCTATAATATTCAGCGTCTTTTACAGGCGAAGGCTTGCACGAAAAAACTCATATAATTACCAGCGCTAAGAAACAAAGAGACTTGTGAATGGCAGGGTCTCAATCAAAATGTTTTCCGTACATCGTCCCAGGTGTTCCAGAAGCGACTTCAGCTTGTCGTGTCAGCCAAAAGAAGCTGCTTTGCCTTTGAATAACTAATGAAAAAACTTTGAAATTTTATATTTCTACTGAGTGTTAGATGAATGAAATTCGTTACAAATTAAAAAAATTATTGTATTTCACAATAGGGACACTTTAATTGCCGGACCCGTCCTTGAATCTTTGAAATCCTACGAAATCTACTCCTCAACGTAACAATGATATTAAATTGACTAATTCTCGTAAAGTCCCTTGGACTGCCGTAGAATCTCTTAATCCCTTAAATCTTTTACACTTTTTTTAGAAAAATTGGATAGAATGGCTTTCAGAGATGATCTGAAAAATTTTTATCAAGCCCGGTGGTAAGTGCCAGTTTGCTTGTGAGCGCTATTTTTTACAAATAAATAATAATATTACAAGTTTTTTATTCTGAAAAGATTTAAAAAAAAGAAACTCGGTTTTTTCAGACAAGGAAAGAGAAACTCAGTTTTAAAGAAGTCTGATAAGATTGTTTAATGAATTATTTACTTCATAAGAATCAAATTTTAATCTTAAATAATTTGAATTTAGAAGGGTTCCTTGTTTTAAATGATTTTGTTTTATAGTAAGCATTACATATTTGAACTGGGCATTTTTCTATCCATGAAATTAAAAAATTTGCATACCTTGGAAGAATGTTTGGTAACCGGAAAATAACCAGTAATTTTATTTTGTTTAAAGAGGCCTCTTTTGAATATTTATAAAATTAATTTGCCGACGCCGTCACCTCTAAGTCACTTCTTTGATTCGCACCTGGCTGCTGCACTTGCCCACTTCGATTAAAATTAATTTTTCTAGCTGGTGCGCTTGTGCATTTCAAATCAGAATTACTTTCTACAACTGCTAATCTTTATGACATTATTTACAAATTGCTGGAAAGTATTTTCTGTTAGTAGATAGTATTAAAAATTATTGTTATTTATTAAAAATATACAAATAAGGAACAATCAAAATACTTATTTATTTCAAGTTGACTGTCATACAAAATTATTCAATTTTTTTATGTAAGCTTCAATCTTAAAAATTACAATCCTATCAAGGTGTAGTAGATCAGGTGTATGGATAGGTATAATTTTTATAATCTAAAAAATTAAATTGCAAATATCTCTTTCTTTTAAAGGTGACATAGGCTATTTGTGAGATGCACAATAGTTTTAACTCCTTGTTTTGATAACGAGTAATTACTAATGTAATATTAATAAATTAATAGAATTTAACATTTAATCACTAAAATTTGACTAATTTATACTTCGACAGATGACTGAAACTCTGGTTCAAATTGTTAGGAAAGCATGAAAGCTTTTTAGTTGTGCTTTTTAATGCAAAAAATTATCTTTCTTTAAACATGTCATTTAAAAAAAAATGTAGATGAAAAATTTTTTTTTTTAATTTTAACGAGGAGCTTTTTGATGTTTTAAAATCCGCAAAAAGAAACTTTTTTCCTCCTAAAAAAATATGAGCGAAGCGGTACAATTTTCAGCAACTAAACTATTCTTTTTAAGGATTTCTAAAAAACATTTTTCTACTTTTTTAAATTTTGCATTAAAAAATTTTTAATAACGATTAATAGTAATGCAAATACTGAAAAATGGTGTATACCATAAAAAAAATGCAAAGAACGTCTTGTAGAACCCCTGGAAAGCCACAAGTTTGCTTTCAGGCTTTTTTCCGTATCTCACATAATTAAAAAAAAATCATTTTTTTCAACTTTTGGTATTTTTTTTTGGCAAGGTTACGAGAAGTACTTAACTCTGATTGATTTGAAACTAGGCGTACCCACGTATTCTGAATTGCTCATTACGGAAACAATATTGAAAATATTTATCAATTTGGTATTTAAGGTCCAAACATAAAAAAACGGTGTTTTTTACTATATTTTGATAAATACTGATGTGAGAAAAATAAAACCTTGAATAAAAGTTGTAGCCTTAAAAAATATATACCTGTAACTGGTCTTAGAAATAATATAGGTCCAACAGCTAATCTTTTTAACGTAACATTGAGTACGGTAAGGCACACATGAAAGTGGGTCTTAAAATAATGTTGTTCAAACCCTCACCTTTTTCTAACGTCAAGTGTGTGGCAGGAATGCACCCCTGTAACAGGTCACGAAAATAATTTAGGGTACTCACTTTTTTCCATTTCAACATTCCACGGAGGGTAGAAGGACACCCATATGACTAGAAACAGCAATAATGTAGGTCACATACCTGACAGCTAAGCACTTTGTCAAAAATGCAGAGGCAAAAAATGTGGCAAAGAAGGCTATCAGAAGAAACAAAATTCCTCATTACATTCCAAAGCAAGATGTCCTTCCACCTCAAAGCAATCAAACTCGACAACTGATCAACTAGCAGAAACAAAACCAGCAAGCTTTGAAGTTGTAATTGTAGTAATGAAACCCATAAAAATGGTATTTTTATTTATTGTATTAGTTAGTTTTCCAAGGCCAGACGGTCATTGCAGAGTAAAGTGGATCTATTGCAGTCGCAACGGATAAACAAAGCTACTTTTGATCAAGCTTATTACAACGTGTAGACGTTTGTATCCAAGGAGCAGGCAGAAGTACAAAATGGAAAACATCAGGACGTAATCTGAATTATATCTTATAAAGGAAAACCTGGATGTAAAAACTGCTGTCCAGAAACATTGAAAGAATATAGGTATTCTAAAAGTGAGCGGCGCAGTTACATCAATTTTTATAGAAAAGAATTATGCTTATCTAAAGATCTAGCACAAGGCCGTCATGGTAAAAAAAACGGACCATTTGCAGTTCTTACTCCGCTAGGATGAAACATTTGTGGCTCCTAAATATTAGGTAGACTTGATTTGGAACGACATCGGCATTTCTTTTTTTAGAAAGGTTTTGACACGGAATTCAGTAAGCAGTTTGAAAGCTTTTGGATTGTGGAAAGCTTTGGCGTAAATTTCAGAGCTGAGCCTATACGTTTTATGCCAAATCAGCAGGCCAAAGAAGTTATAGCTCTAACAGCACCGTAAAGAAATGGTCGGGGGGAAGCTGAACTTTCGTCAAAGAGAGATAATGACATTCTGCTTAAAAGTAAGAGTCTCGCTAATAAAAGTTTTTTTTTTTATTTGGGAAGAATAATAAAGCATAAGCCAAGCTTTAAAGAGGATCACCGCGAGAAGATAAAGATTTACCAGCGTAAGACATACGTACGTGTCCCAACAGATGATGAGGAGAAAATCACTGGACCTAGAACATGGTGCTTGCCGCACTTTTCCGTACGTTTATGTTCAAACGACAGCCTGCTAAAAGGATCAGACCTTTATAATCCGTGGGTGGGAGTTATTTATATTTTTGATTTCTTTACCTTACGCCGCAAAAGAAATAAAAAAACGCAACGCTGAAAAGTGAATGAATATTTATTCAGAGGCTTGTCACGCAATAATCTCTCAATATTATATAGACACTTATCTGGACACCGTAAATGGAATTGACGAGGCTATTTCACAACACGCTAAGGGAATCTAGTACAAAGCAGAGGCAGTTTTCAGCGCTTTACTAAATGAAGCAGTAGCGCAAATAGGAAAGGAATTCGGCATTCAATAAGAAACAATGTTAGTGAGTACTCAGTGTAGCTTGATCACTCAAAAATGACATATTTACCTTGAGCACTGCATTTCCGCAAGTGAACCAACAATTAGCCAATGAAAAGAAACATCCTTAAAAATAAGAGGCATGAACATTGGTCATGTCTGTTTTTTATCCTTAAGATCTACTCGTGGTGATGACGATCAGGAATGATTCTAATGCAAGATCTATCGCGTGCTGAAGTAAGTTAGGAATTACCTCTCTCAAGCAATCTACTTTGAAAATGGGAAACGTGGCTAGGTGACTTGAAAAAGGCCACCAAGATTAGAATTCCATGATGCTACATCCAGGAAATCAAAGAGGTAGGGGACATGCAGCTGCACAATTTCTGTGACGCGAGCAGACAGGCGTTTGCAGCTGTCGGCTATATAAGATTAGAGGGAAAAGTGGCAGAAGAGTAGTTTTGGTAATTGCCAAAAGCAAGGTAGGTTCTGTTAAGCAGCTGACGATATCGAAACTGAAACTGCAGGCAGCAGTAACGAACAGCAGTTTGGCGCAAACTATAATCGGGATGCTTAGAGTATGCCACTCGAATCGTGTTGCATACTCTAAACATTTCTAGGAAGTTCTTGTAGATAGATTTACAAACTGTCGTTTAATGGATTCGATCAAAGACGAGAAAGCATCCACCGTTCGCCTTTATTCGGATGTATAAGATCCTGGACTTAATTTCAGTAAAAAAGGGAAGGTGGGTCTCAACAAATCGAAATGTGCCTGATGATGACACTTGAGACATTAATCACATTGACATAAAAATATAAAATCATCAAGTGCCGGCAATCTCATGTCATGCAAAGAAAATTTGGAAACGAGATTTTGGACGAAATCTGCAGGCAGGAGACGTTATCATTATCTGTGATGAACAATTTTTTTAAAATTAAAAGGCTTGAGGAAGAATACAGGCAGTCTTTTCAGAAAAAGATAGACAGGTACAAGTGAAAAATGTGAAAACAGCCACGGGAACCTACAGGAAACAAGCAAAAAAATGGTGTATCCTCGAGCGCCCTGTTGGTATCCCTAACCTACTAGAAATACGTTACATGTGACGCCGTTACATGCGTAAAAAATTACATAAATTTTTTTGAAATTTAATGTAAATTTACTAAAATTCTGTACTTTTAAAGAAGATTTTCAAAAATTTAATGAAAGTTTGTTACGATTTGGCTAAGTTAGGATAAAGTTACGTAATAGTATCAGGATATTTATTCTTTATATTCCTTGAGATCAATTATTGATGTTTTTTTTAAATAATGTAATATGAAAAAAATATTAAACAATAATGATCTAATACATTCAGTGTCAACAAAAATTAATATTCACAGCGTATTCGTAAATAAGTATTCCATTAACTTTACAATTTTTTTTAATCATTTGAAAACTCTCAAAATTAAATAAATTGAGCAATTGAAGTTTCTAAAATTGAATTAAATGCACTCAGACTTTTAAGAATAATAGGTTACTTTGTGTTTTAGGAGAGAATCATATATTATGAAATGACAATTCAGAGATAAGAGATAAGTAAATATTGGTTTTGGGAAAGTCAGTTATTGAAATTTAATGGGAAGCTTGAAAAAATATAAGGAATTAAAAAGTGTTGGTGAATTAATGTAGGATAATCTTAGAATAATTTATATGAAATAATAGTACCTAAATACTTAGTACGTGACATATCATAAATAGGATAATTTAAAAAATCTGATTTCACACAATTACTTACTCTTTTATTTGCCTTCATTTAAAAACTTTAGCAGTTATTGAGTAGCTATAAATTACCATTACACTTTACGCACCTGCGTCATTAAAGATTACCTAGGATTACAATTAACGCATGAAAAATTATTTCAAACGTATAGAACCTTCCAATTTTCAATATCATTTATTTTAACATTAAGCTATTAAATATTTAATCAGTCAAAAGCACATAGCTCTAAAATTTAAATGTAGGACACGATGATCTCCAAGAGGCAGATTTCAAAATTAAAAATTCAACATTCAAATGTGAAAAATAAAACAATTACAATTCGTTGAAATTCAGTGCTTTTATCTTTCGGATTTTTTAAGTCAAACTTCTTTTGTGTCAGGAGTGCATTGAAATAGTACATTATGCAACGAGGGGCAAGAAAGCAGATATTTTCTGCGGGTAGATTTACTGCCACCTTTTGGCCCTGAAAAGCGGGTACGACGCATTTTTCTATAGCTTTTTTCGCGGCACGAATTCTAATAAACTCGGAGCAACTAAGATTTTCAATATTGCGACCGTCGATTTATCACTTTTTCCCCGCGAATTTTACTTTCACTTTGTTAACTTTACTTTCTCCGCGCTAATTTTACTTTCTCTGCGATAATTTTACTTTCTCTGCGCTAATTTTACTTTCGCCCCGCTGATTTTTTCTTTCGCCTCGCTAATTTTTCTTTCGCTTCACTAATTTTACTTTCGCCCCGCTGATTTTGTCTTTCGCCTCGGTAATTTTTCTTTCGCCCCGCTAATTTTACTTTCGCCCCGCTGATTTTGTCTTTCGCCTCGCTAATTTTTCTTTCGCCCCGCTAATTTTACTTTCGCCCCGCTGATTTTTTCTTTCGCCTCGCTAATTTTACTTTCGCCCTGCCAATGCAGTTTGCGGAAAATATTTGCTACTGTCGATTCTTTTTGCAAGCGCAAAAGGTATCTATTTTAGTCGACAGTGTAATAAAAACATACGACGTACGCGTACGACAAGCTCCTTTTCCTTTTGTGCGTCTATTCGCAGTTGCTCTAAAGACTTCTCTGCGGTACCCCCACTACACCACGCTAAGCATGTATATGCTCTGTCTCTCCCAAAGTTTCTTTAAGAAATAAATCGCCATAAGATAATCAAATCTTCTTAAAGCTATCTAAAATTTTTATATTCACATTGAAAAATTGGGGTTACCGATCTGTCCTGATTTGCAATTTTTCCCATTTCTCTTTACCTTTCCCCGTTTCTTTTCTCTTATTCCTTTTAATAAATTAGTAAAAAGTGAATGAGCGAAAAGAAATCAGAAAGCGGACATTAAAGACAAGAAAGAGGAAAGAAAAACAAAATCGAGAGAAGGAAGAAGAGGAAAAGGAAAGAAAGACCAGGAAGGGAAAAGGAAAATAGAAAACCAGAAAGAGTAGAGCAGAAAAGGGAAACCAGAGAGAAAAAATAAAAAGGAAAATCAGAAAGGGAAAATGGGAGAAAGGAAAGGGGAAATGTAGATTATTAAAAGCAAAAATTCAAAAGGAAAAGAAAAAAATTTTAAAGGGAAAGAGAAAAGGAAAATAATAAAAGTAATAAAAGGAAAAGAGAAAAGTAGTGCAACAGAAAAAATTACCTTTCCTAATTAATTAAAAAGTTATCTAAGTTTTAAAGAAATTTGTAAGCGCCCATTTACCTTTTAATTTATTTAAAAATAATTTTAATTCACTAAATTAATGGTGCAGAATAAAAACAATTTAGTTTTTTTTTTGCACGCAAAAAACATATTTTTTATGTTATGACATGATTACTGTGTGAAGCTCTCGAGGATCACATGCTTTTCAAATTCTATCAGAATTTTTTTAATTAGAAGATATTGTATTAAAGTTTTAAATCCTACGGAGTATCTAAAGCGACCGTACGATCTTTAGAACAAATCAACATTTATTTAAATAAAATAATTTCTGCACATTTAGAATTGTTGCTCTAAAAATTGAAGTCAAAATAAATAAGGTTAAACAAAGAGTTTGTTAAAAATTTTTGATAATTTAATTAAAAACTATATATTCTTACTGAAAAGAAGAAGAAAGTATAGCGCGGAATTAAAACCCATGTTGCAATTTTGTTTGACCTTAAAATTAACTTTGCTTCCAAACAACAAAAATACATTCATGATATACTGCGAAGTTTGATAAACAGCAAAGAATATTACTATATTAAATAACTGTTGTGTTGGAAAGTATAACTCAAGCTTAAAAATAAAGTTTTTATTAATTAGGTTCTAAACAAAGAAATAATTTGGTTTCCCAATTGAATAAAGCGAATGCGGCTACGTATTTAGAAAAATACATGTTTGAACTTCCATGAACAGCTAAAGATTAAAGGCTTTACAGACTGACTTGTAACAATGATTGATTTGTATATGTTATAATATCATTATATTATATATAAAATATTACACAATACTAGCGTGAATTATCTTATATACGCCAGTTCTTTGAACAATTGCTGAAGTGTCCTAGTTTCTATGATATTAACATAAGCATTTTTTTTCTCTTGATTTTGCAAAATTCTGTAAAATTCTGCACCTAATGAGCTCAAGTTGGAGGCAAAATGATAATTTAAGAAAAATATTGCAAGAGAACGTCTAAATTTTCGCATTTTTGTAAAATTGAATAACAAATCAGTAAATGATTTTTTATTTTTTTATTAATTTATTAATTTTTTTATTTCAGGGATGTTTTTCCCTTTATAACTAAAATAAAGGCTTATGTTTTTTTCGTTAAATACTTGTAGGTTAAAAAATAAACATTTTATTACTTATTTGTGAAAATAAGCGTTTAAGTTATGAGCAGATAATTTCTTTTGCAAGGATTTGAAACTGTTTTAATATTAATTAGACAAATGTTTTTATCACTTTAGTTATAGAAGGGTTCTTCATGCTCTTTTGAGTAAACATAACCATAGTTAATGACTCAGATAAATGTTTGATAACCAGGAAACGAATAAAAATTAATTTTTTTAGAGGCTGCTCTAAAATATTCTTTGATTTGATAAAATAATTTGACCTTCCAGTATTTTTTTGCATTATTTCAACTGACTTTAAATCACTCCAAAGTCGAATAAACATATAAACCGTGATAAAAGCGAAGGTAAAATACATTAAGTGTGTAGCTGATTGTAATGTTTTTCTTATAAATACGCTATGTCATTTGTAGAGGGTACATACCTTGTCTGTGTACAAGTTTCACAATAATGCCACATAATGTCTTCTCATTGTTTCCACAAAATTTTAAATTTTACAAAATCGCCTTCTCTCATTAAACTCTCCTATGTTTCACGTTTTCTATTTTTTAAGTTTGTTCTAATTATAACATACAGTTCTCAATTATCAAAAATCTTTTCATGTTAGCCAATATATCGATTAATTAAATAAGTATAACATTCTACTAATCTTTACTGGCTTACTTTCTCTAATTAAATTAATAGAACTTCACTAGTAGTTAGCAAAATTTTGTAATTTAAATTTAGAATGATGACTGAAAAACATTTTTGCAGATTTTTTGGATCTTTCTTTGGGTTTCAAGTGGTCATTCTAAACTATTGATATGTCTTCTTATTTCAAGAAGGAATGGAAACTTGTCTTAACAACAATTAAACATAGATGTCCTGCTTTCCTTCAATGCAACTATTTGCTAATTTAGACTTAAAATTTTGTATAAATAATAATTATTATTATTATGATACCATGAAGCCATGTCCCTTTCAGGGTAGGCAGAACTCACGCGGTGAAATCGAAAGAGCAGTATTTAGTTGGAGTATATTGTGAAGGCCACCAGCCTTCAGCAGTGTAGTAGTCGTTCTCTGAGTACGACACTAAAAGCATATATATATATATATATATATATATATATATATATATATATATATTCACACAGAACGGCTCATTTTTTTA
>JAUELO010243477.1:5223-15696 GCA_032357855.1 Amphibolips quercusostensackenii | reverse complement strand
GCATGTCGTAGCTATCCAATCTCTTTCCGCTACGACGTTTTCATACGTTTTGTAATTTCAAACTGTCAAGTGTTTTGCGAGGTTTCTTCTTGAAAAATAGTGATGTGCTTTTGGATACTACTGTCTTCGAGTGGTTTAGGCAAGCGAGCGACAGAGATGATTCAGTATCCGGACCGATTATTCAAAAGAAAGCTTTTATATTTAACGAGATGCTGACCGGTCCGCAAATGCTTTAAGTACGTAAGCAGGAAAAAAATTTATCTTAACGTGTAACAGCAAACTTTCTTCCTCATTTGCGTTAAATAATTAGTTTACCCGTGTCTCCGTATTAGAAAAAGAGATTTACAAAATATTTTTTACCACCCAAAAAATCTACCGGAAATGGTTCATCATACGCCCCTGACTGTTAACCTTCCGGCAGGCCTCTCTGGTTATTTTCGTCAGCCCCAAAATCTTTATAGAATCCAGGTTTCACTGTATTTCAAAGAATATAAAATATTTCACACAAATATTTAAGAAAGATTTTACAAATATTTTAAAAGATTTCACAAAGATTTTAAAGCCTTTAAAAATTTCAAGTATATTAAAGATTATAAAAAGGGTATAGTAAACAAGATTTCTAAGATTTCAAAACATTTCAAAGATTTGAAAGGATTTTAAAACATTTTAGAAGATTTTAAATAATTTAATGATTTCAACTTATCGGAAGATTTCACAAAGATTTAAGAAAGATTCCACAAAGATTTCAAAAGATTTCACAAAGATTTCAAGGATTTTGAAAATTAAAAAAAGTCGTATACACTAGATTTAAAAAATTTTACCACATTTTTCAAACATTTTTCAGATTTTAAAGTTTTTAAGAGATTTCAAGCATTTTAGAGGTTTTAATAAGGGTATAGTAAACCAGATTTCTGAAATTTCAAAAAATTTAAAGATCTGAATCGATTCAAAATTTTTAAGGAAAGCTTTAAAAGATTCCACATAGATTTCAAATATTTTAATGATTTTAAATAAATACAAAAGATTTCAGAAAAATTTCACAAAGATTCTAAAGATTTCATGAAGATTCTAAAGGAATACAAGAATTAACAAGATTTAAAAAAGGTACATCAGATTTCGAAGATATCAAAACATTTCAAAGGTTAAAATAATTTTAACATTTTTCTGATGATTTCAGAGGATTTCGCAAAGATGTTATATATTTCAATGATTTGAAACGAGTGCAAAAGATTTCAGAAAGATACCACAAATATTTAAAAAAATTTACAAGATTTTCAAAAGATTTCGAGAATTTCTAAGATTTCAAGAAGGGTTTAGTACACCAGATTTTAAAGGTTTTAAAACATTTAAAAAATTTTAAACGATTTCAAAGGGTTTCAAAACATTTGAGAAGATTTTAAATGACTACACAAAGATTTAAAATACAATTCAATGATTTGAACGAATATAAAATATTTCACACACAAAGATTTAAGAAATATTTCAAAAGATTTCAATGATCACAAGCGAATACAAAAGATTTTACAAATATTTCAAATAATTTATAAGGATTAAAAAGAGTCAATGATTTCCAAAACGGTACACTATACCAGATTTTGAAGATTTAAAAAAAATTTCAAAGATTTTAAATGATTTCAAAAGGATTCAACAAGGGAAGATTTCATAACATATTTCAATGATTTCAAACGCAGACAAAAGATTTCACAATCAACGATTTCATAAAGATTTCAGAAAATTGCACAAAGATTTCAAAGATTTTTAAGATGCCAAGGATTTAAAAGATTTTACAACAACTTTAAAAGATTCCAAAAGATTTCACAAAGATTTCAAATATTTCAGCAATTTCAAACGAATGCAAAAGATTTCCCAAATATTTCAAATAATTTATAAGGATTAAAAAAGTCCATAATTTCAAAAACGGTACACTATACCAGATTTCAAGTATTTAAAAAGATGTCAAAGTTTTTAAATGATGTCAAAAGTTTTTAAGGAAGGAAGATTTTATAACATATTTCAATTATTTAAAACGCAGACAAAAGATTTCACAATCAAAGATTTCATAAAGATTTCAGAAAATCGCACAAATTTTTCAAAGATTATAAAGGTCTCAAGGATTTAAAAGATTTTACAACAATTTTAAAAGATTCTAAAAGATTTCACAAAGATTTCAAATATTTTAGTAATTTCAAACGAATGCAAAAGATTTCCCAAATATCTCAAATAATTTATGAGGAACCAAAAAAGTCAATGATTTCAAAAACGGTACACTATACCAGATTTCAAAGATTTAAAAAAATGTCAATGATTTTAAATGATTTCAAAAAATATCAACAAAGGGAGATTTCATAACATATTTCACTGATTTCAAACGCGGACAAAAGATTCCACAATCGAAGACTTCATAAAGATTTCAGAAAATTGCACAAATTTTTCAAAGATTATAAAAATGTCAAGGATTTAAAAGATTTGACAACAATTTTAAAAGATTTCCAAAAATTGCACAAAGATTTTAAATATTCTAGTAATTTCAAACGAATGCAAAAGAGTTCCCAAATATTTCAAATAATTTACAAGGTTTAAAAAAAGTCAATGATTTCAAAAACAGTACACTATACCAGATTTTAAAGATTTAAAAAAATTTCAAATATTTTAAATGATTTCAAAAGGTTTTAACAAGGAAAGATTTCATAAAATTTCAATGATTTCGAACGCACACAAAAGATTTCATTAAGATTTCAGAAAATTGCACAAAGATTTTAAAGATTTTCAAGATGCTAAGGACCTAAAAGATTTTACAACAATTTTAAAAGATTCCAAAAGATTTCACAAAGATTTCAAATATTCTAGTAATTTCAAACGAATGCAAAAGATTTCCCAAATATTTCCAAAAGTCGATGAAATAAAAAACGGTACACTATACCAGGATTAAAAAAAGCCGATGATTTCAAAAACGGCACACTATACCAGATTTCAAATATTTAAAATATGTCAAAGATTTTAAATGATTTCAAAAGTTTTCAACGAGAGAAGATTTCATAACATATTTCACTGATTTCAAACGCGGACAAAAGATTCCACAATCGAAGACTTCATAAAGGTTTCAGAAAATTGCACAAAGATATCAAAGATTTGTAAGATGCCAAAGATTTAAAAGATTTTACAACAATTTTAAAAGATTCTAAAAGATTTCACAAAGATTTCAAATATTTCAGTAAATTCAAACGAATGCAAAAGATTTCCCAAATATTTCCCAAAGTCGATGATTTCAATAACGGTACACTATACCAGGATTAAAAAAAGTCGATGATTTCAAAAACGGTACACTATACCAAATTTCAAATATTTAAAAAAATTTCAAAGATTTTAAATAATTTCAAAAGTTTTCAACAGGGGAAGATTTCATAACATATTTCAATGATTTCAAACGCAGACAAAAGATTTCACAATCAAAGATTTTATAAAGATTTCAGAAAATTGCACAAAGATGTCAAAGATTTTTATGATGCCAACGATTTAAAAGATTTTAAACAATTTTTGAAGATTCCAAAAGATTTCACAAAGATTTCAAATATTCTAGTGAATTCAAACGAATGCAAAAGATTTCCCAAATATTTCAAGTAATTAATAAAGATTAAAAAATGTGGCTGATTTCAAAAACGGTACACTGTACCAGATTTTAAAGATTTTAAAAAATTTCAAAAATTTTAAATGATTCCAAAAGGTTTCAACAAGGAAAGATTCCATAACATTTCAATTATTTCAAACGTACACAAAGGATTACACAATCAAAGATTTCATAAAGATTTCAAAGATTTTAAAGATGACAAGGATTTCAAAGATTTTACAAAAATTGTAAAAGATTTCAAAAGATTTCACAAAGACTACTTATATTCGTAAATGATGAAGAATGTGTTTATTAATGGTTCTGATTTTTTAAAGAAATTGTTGTCCAATAAAAAATGAAATAGCTTATTTTTTACATGTATAGCAAACGGTTATTCCATTACTTTATTTTAAAAAAAGAAGACCTGGAAAACTTGATTCTTGCCAAAATGATAATCAGGTTCTATGTTTAAAGCATAATGCTTTTCAATACGCGAATAATTTTTATCAAGAAAAGTATCAATATTTCTCCAAAGAATCAGTTATGTTTTATCCAATAATCATAATTTCAATTTTCAATGATATAGAAGTGTTTGTATTTCCAATAACAAGTGAGTTTTCAATGAAAGTTACTGGACTAAAAAAAAATTATTGGATGTTTGTTTATTAAAAAGGTATTTTTTTTATTTAGTGCGAAAATGTATTAAAATTTGAATTGTCTATAAGATTTTTCAATTAACTGAGTGAGAACGATAAAAGAAAATCGGTAATCAATCGACTTAGTGGTAAAAATTAAAAATCGAATATAACTTGATTAATACCCATTGAAACCGTCTAATAAAATAGGATTAAATTATATTTATTTATCTGTTTTAATTCAATCCTATAGATTTTAATTTTTTAAATTATAAATTATAAATTAATTTTAATCAGATCACTGAAAAAAATAGTTTTTCTATGATTTTAAGAATCTAAATAATAATACTACTGATGTAATTTAAAATAAAAAATAGTATTTTCGATAGAAAAATATTATAACTTACAAAAAATTATTTTAACAATGTTTTTTCAACTGAATTTTTATACTATGTCTTCTTACCAATTTTTGAAAAATGGTTAAATTTTAATAAATAATAGCTTACTTTTTCGGGGAAAGCATTCTTTACAACTCTATTGTTTCCAATTTTAAAAGTACATTTTTTTACGGCTGCAATCGTCCAACAAATTTTTTCAAAAAGAAAACATTTTTTTTATGCAAATAACTATATTTAATGCGACAATCCGTCTGGATTTTTCAGCACATAGAAAAAGCTGAATAAAGATTTTCCAGCATGCAAGTTTTTCACTTTTCTCCTGCAGGGTTTTTGAATTTGTCCGGGGTCTTGTCCGGGGTTTTGGAAGTACGTGATTTTTCAGTTTTTTTATAGAAAAAAAATTTTCTCAGTGATATCTACCGATTTTTCTCAAAATTGTTACAAAATAAAAATTATTTTTATAATTTACTGTTTTAATGATTATTTCTCTTATTTCTGTATGTGATAAGATGAATTTTGTCTTATAGAAAGATGGGTAAGTAGATGATTGAGCGATCAAAACATGATAAATCAATTTTTTTGAAAAACTAGTTACCATCCGTTTTAGCTTTTTTTGATGAAGGAAGGAAAATCTCAGTTTTCGAAAAAATGTATAAAAGAAGTGCTTGTTGTTAACTTTTTGTAAATTAAGGTTTAGTCACTTCTTAAAAAATTTTCAAGAAAAAAAAATCCATCCAAAAACTTTTTACTTCGACCCTCTGAACCCCGTTGTGTTGTGCCCGGAAATTACCCCAAAATGTAAAAAATAGCAGTCCTATATGAAATTCATGCTCAAGGCAGTATTTCTTTAAAATTTTTCAACATGAATTATTTTTATTTGAAACTTTCAAAGTTTTTGAGTATTTATATTTTATTTTTTTATTTTTTAAACAATTATATTTGTTTAAACTATTTTTCCTGTAAATCGTGAAAAGTTATTATATTTCGGGAAAAATGATATTATTATATGATATCATTATTTAACCAAATTTCATTTGTTAAAACATTTTTTCTCTGTTAATCGTAGAAAGTTATTGTTTTCTAGAATTATTGAAACAATAAATCTTTAGGGTAATACATTTTTTTAGGAAGATTAGGCAATTATTTAAACAATTTTAATTTTTCTTACCTATTTTTTTAATAGAAATTTCGAGTTTTGTAACCTAATATAAATTTTTTTTCAAATTTCTTCCTTAACTAAATTTGTTTTATTTAAAAATTCAACTATTTTGTTGGAAATTTGTCCTTTTGGTTTGAAAATTGGTTGATTTAACCAATTCTGTAGAAAATTCAACTTTGGTCAAAAGTTGAACTACTCTGTTAAAAATAATTTTTTTTTTTTAGTTGAAGATTATTCGTTTCAGCTAAAACTTAATTCCTTTGGTTGAAATTTGATTTTTTAGATGAAAATTTAACAATTTCATTTGTGGTTAAAAATGTAGCTATTTTGTTGAATATTTATGTATTTTGATAAAAATTTTTTTTATTAAATCCAACTGTTGTTTATTTAAAATTGAAATACTTTTTTGGTGAAGTGTCAGAAGTATTACATTTTTATTTTAAAACTAAACATTTTAGTTTGAAAAATTTAACATATTAAAAATTAGATTTTTTCCTAAAATAAAATTTTTTTAGTTGAAGTTTATTAATTTTAGCTGAAAATTCATTCCTTAATTAATTAAATTTTAATTAATTATTTTTAATTAATTAAATTGTTAATAATTAATTTAATTAATTGAATTCCAATTTATTAATTTTATTATTCAACTGTTGCTTATTATTAATTAAAATATTTGTTGTTTAAAATATCAAGAATTACATTTTTTTTTAAATTAATGTTTCAGTTTGAAAAATTAGCAATTCAACTATTTAGTAGGAAATTGTTTTTTTTTAGTTAAAAATTGAAATTAAACTATTCCATTTTTGATCTAAAATGGATCTTTTTTAGTTTAAAAATTCAACTATTTGGTTAAAAACTGATGTATTTTGTTGAGAATTCATTTTTTTAAATTGAAAATTAAATATTTTAGATAAAAATTTAACTACTCCATTTCTTGTTAAAAATTAATCTTGTTTTTCATAAAAATTCAACTATTTAGTTATTCATTTTAAGAAAAAAAATTATATATACAAGCTAAAAATTAATCAAATAAGCTTTGGACTAATATCACATTCACTCTTCAAACTAAATCTTGGTAAAAATATGAACTATTTGAGTAAAAATTGATGTATTTTGGTGAAAATTAGTCTTTTCTGAAAGAAAATTAATCTTTTTGGTAAAAAATTCAACTGTCTGAGTTAAAATTAAATTAAAATTCTTAAAAGTTGATTCCTTTAAAATTAATTTTTTTGTTGAAGATTTGTAATTATAATGGAAAATTCATATATTTGGTTGAAAATTGAACTACTTTAATAAAAATTATTTTATTAATAACAATTGTTTTTAAATGAAAATTTAAATATTCTATATTTGGGAAATAATTTATCTTAACATTGTCTTTTTTAATAGAAAATAAATATACTCAATTGAAAAATTGCTGAAAATGTAAGTGTTCGTTTAGAATTTTCATTAATTATTAAATTAAACCGCTTTCTTAAAAATTAATTTTTTTGTTTGAAGATTCATAATTTTAGTGAAAAATTAATTTCTTTGGTTAAAAATTGAACTACTTTGATAAAAATTATTTTTTGTTGTTGTTAAAAATTATCGTTTTTCAAGTGAACATTCAATCACATGGTTGCAAATTCAACTTTTTTTAAACTCAACTTTTTATTAAAACTACTTGGTTAAAAATTGACGTCATTTGGGGTAAATTCGTCTTTTTTTGGTCAAGGTTTAAACTCCTTGCTTGAAAATGCAACTAATTGGTTAAAAATTCAACTTATTTTAATTTACATTAAGAATTTTTTTTTGAAATATCAAATACTTATAACATTTTTTGTTCAAATAATTCTTTCTAGATTGGAAATTCATCTTTTTGTTCGAAGGTTGAACTGCTTTTTTAAAAATTAATTTTTATTCATTAAAGATTCATAATTCAAGTTAAAAGTTCATCTTTTTGATTGAAAACGGAACTATTTTGATAGAAATTATTTTCTTTTGTTGGAAAAATTATTTTCTCAAGTAAACATTTAATTACTTCGTTGAAAATTCAAGTTTCTAGTAGAAAATTTGTTAGAACAATTAAGTAAAAAAGTCAGCTGCTTCGCAGAAAATTACTTTTTTTAAATGAAAATTTAACTATTTTATTTTTGTTTAATAATTCAACTATTTGGTTAAAAATTGATGTAATTTATAAAAAATTATTTTTTTTTATAGAAGATAATTCTTCTTGGTTGAAAATTGTGATGGTTTGTAGAAATATCATCTTTTCGGCTTGAAAATTCAACATTTTGGATAAAATTTGTTGTCTTCCTTGAATGAAAAATCTTTCTTGTTTGAAAATGCAACTCTCGTTGAAATGTTTGAATTCTTTTTAAATCTTTGTGAATTTGCTTAAATCTTTTGAAGTATTCAAAATTTTTCTTGAATTTTGAAATTTTTGGAAAATCTCTGTGAAAATCTTTTAAAATCTTTTAAAATTTTTGTGAAATCCTTGAAATCTTTCAAATCTTTGTGTAATTTTTCAAAATCGTTTGAAATCTTTATAAAATGTTGGAAGTCTTTGAACTATTTGTGAAAACTTACTTTAATCTTTTTTTTTTAAATCTTTTGTGTTTGTTTGAGACAATTCTAATTTTTGAAATCTTATCGAATTTGTGAAAACATTTTGACATTTTTTAAAATCTTTAAAATCTTTTGAAATCTTCTAAAAACATTTGAAATCGTTTAAAATCCTTGACATGTTTTGAAATCTGTGAAATCTAGTATGCTTTGACTTTTTTGAAATCTTTGAAATCTTATAAAATTTTTTAAAACAATTTGAAAACGTTTAAAATCTTAGAAAAATTTTAAAATTTGTGAAATCTGGTATACTGCACCCTTCTTGAAATCTTTAAAATTCTTTAAATTTTTTGAAATCCTTATGAATTCTTTGAAATATTTGTGAAATATTTCTAAAATCTTTCGTATTCGTTTGAAATATTTGAAATATTTGAAATTTCTGTGAATGTGAAATCTTTTAAATTCTTTAAAAAAAATTTTTAATCGTTTAAAATCTTTGGAATATTTTGAAATCTTTGAAATCTGGTGTTTCTTTAAATCTTTGAAATCTTTTCAATATTTTGAAAGTTTTCAAATCTTTGTGAAATTGTTGTGAAATCTTTAAAATCTGTGAAATCCTTGCGAAACGTTTCAAATCCTTCAAATATTTTAAAATCTTTGAAATCTTTGTGTAATTTTTCGAAACCCTTTTTAAAATCATTAGGAATTCTTTGAAATATTTTTAAAAATCTTTCTGAAATCTTTTGTATTTGTTTGAAATTACTAGAATATTTAAAATCTTCGTGAAATCATTCAAAATCTTCTGAAGAAATTTTAAATCGTTTGAAACCTTCGAAATCTTTTTAAATTCTTATGGAGTCTTTGAAATATTTGTGAAATCTTTCTGAATTCTTTGGTATTCGTTTGCATTCATTGATATATTTGCAATTATTTTCATACGTCGAATATTCTTCAAATCCGTTGAAATCCTTATACATTCTTTGAAATATTTGTGAAATCTTTTGTATTCGTTGAAATCATTAAATTATTTCAAATCTTTGTAAGATGTTTAAAATTCTTTAAAGTATTTTAAAATCTAAGAAATGATATTAAGTCTTTGAAAAAGTTTGTTTAAAATTTCTGAAGTATTGTAAATCTTTAATAAAAATTTATATCGTTTGAAATCCGTAAAATGTTTGGAAATCTGTGAAATCTCTTGCACTATACTCATTTTTTAATGTTTGAAATTTTTGAAATCTGTTCAAATTCTTATGAATTCTTTGAAATATTTGTGAAATTTTTGTATTCGCTGAAATCATTAAATTATTTAAAATCTTTGTAAAATCTTTTGAAATCATCTAAAAAAATCTGGGACTTTAAAATCTTCAAAATGTTTTAAAATCTTTCAAATCTGATGTACTGTACCCATTTTGATATCTTTGTTATCTTCTGAAATCTTTATGAGTCCTTTGAAATCTTCTTTAAATCTTTCTGAAATCTTTTGTATTTGTTTAAAATTATTGGAATGTTTAAAACATTTATGCAATGTTTTGAAAACTTCTAAGAAAACTTGATATACTTTAAAATCTTTAACATGTTTTGAAATCCATGGAATCTGGTGTTTTTTCAAAAGATTAAAATTCTTTAAATATTTTAAAAGTTTTAAAATCTTTATGAAATCGTTGTAAAATCTTTGAAATCCGTAAAATCTGTGTGAAATGTTCCAAATCCTTTTAAATATTTTTAAACCTCGGAAATGCTTTGAAGTCTTTGAAATCTGGTGTACTTACCCTTATTGAAATCTTTGAAATATATTAGAATCTTTGTAAATTCTTTGAAATCTTTCTAAAATCGTTTGTATTCATTGAAATCATTAAATTATTTCAAACCTTTGTGAAATCTTTTAAAATCTTCTAAAAAAATCTGAAGTCGTTTACAATCTTTGAAATGTTTTGAAGTTCTTAAAATCTGGTGTCTTTTCAAAACATTAAAATTCTTTAAATATTTACAAAGTTTTAAAATCTTGATAAAAAAAAAATCTTTTTTTGTCTTTTAGAATTTTTAAAGTCTTTTAAAATTTTAAAGTCCTTTTAAATATTTTTAAACCTCGGAAATGTTTTGAAGTCTTTGAAATCTGGTGTACTTACCCTTATT
>JAUELO010243200.1:0-15703 GCA_032357855.1 Amphibolips quercusostensackenii | reverse complement strand
AGATAGATAAGATAGATAACACTCCCTTCCTATGATAAGGGCAGTAGACCGTATTCACCGCGGGACCGACCCGGCAGACCCTGGGCCCCAAAGTCATTCCTCGTCTGACTGCTACGGCGTCAACTAGTGTATCATTTAAATAAACTAACTGATCAGATCTACTAATCTGAATCAGGACAAATTAAGGTAAAGTGACTATTTATTCAGACCGTCACAGATGAAAATTAACTTTTTTGTTGAAAATTCATATTCTTGGTTTAAAAATTCAACTATTTGTAACAAATTTAAACTGTTTCGTGAAAATTTAATTTTTTGTAAACATTTTTCATATGCATTTTTCGAACTATTTAGTTTAAAATTTACGTGATTTGATAAAAATCCATGTTTTTGGTAAAAAGTAATCTTCTGGGTTAAAAATTCAACTGTTTAGTACAAAATCAAACTTTTTAAAAAAATTGTTTTTCATTGAAAACTCATTCTCAGGAATAAAAATTCAACCACACCATTTTTTGTTCATAATTGATCTTTTCTGTTTAGGAATTTTACTATATGGTTTATAATTTTCAGAAACTAGCATCACAATTATTGTCTATACTATTTAGTTAAAAATTCATGTAATTTGTTAAAAATTCGTCTTCTTGGTAGAAAATTAAGTTTCTGGGTCGAAAATTTGTTTTATTTATATAATTAGTTCAACATTCAACTAATAATTAAAAAATGTATTTTTTGATCAAAATTTTTATTCTCGGGTTGAAAAATTAACTGTTTTGTAAACAAAGGGTCTTTTTTGCTAAAAATTTTAATTTCATGGTAGAAAATTGAACTACTTGGTAGAAAATCAAACTTCTTTCTAGAAAATTTGTTTTTTATTTAAAATCAATTTTTTTAAATGAGAATTAAATTACACCATTTGTGATTGATAATTGATCTTTTTTAGTTTAGAAATGTTAAACTTTAGTTTTTTTTACTGGCATTACATTTTTTGTTCAAACTGCTTAGTTGAAAATATATGTAATTCAAAAAAAAAATAGTTATTTTGGTAGAGGAGTAATCTTCTTGGTTAAAAATTTAAATATTTATTGAAATTTTTTTTTTTTGGAAATTTGACTTTTTAGTAGAAAATTAATCTTTGGTATTGGAAATTTGTTTTGCTTTTAATAAACAATAATTTTTAAACTAAAAATTTAACTATTTTGTTGAAAATTAAACTGATTCCTTGAAAATTACCTTTATTGTTTACAAATTATATTCTAGGATTGAAAATTCAACTGTTTTGTAGAAAATTAGCCTTTTCTGGGTAAAAATTAAGCTTTTCAAATATAAGACATAATATAATTATTCTTATTATTTTGTAGAAGTACATTTGATTAATAAGATAAAAATAAAATTTAAATGTTAGATAGACATTCAATGTGTGTTTTAATACTAATGGTTAGTTTCTTTTAACTGCCTAAAACGCGCCAGGCGCTTAGAAGAATGAATGTGTATTCTTCTAAATGCATCAGTAAACCATTACATTTAATTTAAAAAACTAAAATATCAAAAAATAGAAATTTTAATTTAAAAATATTTTTCTACAAAAGTCCTAGCATTATGAATTAATTATCAAGGGAAACTTTACTTCTGCTTCTGCTCCATTAAAGCCGACCAGTTTATCTAGTTTTAAATTCTGTGTTCTGCTTTTTAGCTCTGAGTGCCCGACGTAAATTCTCCTTTGTTTTTTAAGAGCTGTTTTTGAAAGGTGACTGTTGAGTGTTTATAAAGCACTCTGAGATACTTGACTTTTTTAGAATCGAAATAGTAATGAGAGATTGTAATGTAAGCATAAAATTTGCAATTATACTTCACTTCTTCTTTAGTAATATTCTAATATCAACAAAGTAATAAACACTGAACGCAAATAAAATACAGAAAGTGAATAATAAAAGAAAGGAACGCTTTAACTTAAATTAAACAAAATTGTTTTTTCACGAAATTTTTCATTTATTTGAATAAGAAATTCCAAAAACAAATTAAATCAATATTTTCTTTAGCATATTGTTATGGAATATTTTTAATGCACCTTTGAATACTCTGAATTCTCTAAAATCGTTAAATTCCTGAAATTCTCTGAGTTTCCTTGAGTTTAGGAATTCTCGGGATTCCCTTGAATATTAATAATTCCTTAAAAAATTCTGAATTACTTAATTTCTTTGGATTCTCTGTAATCCTGTAATTTGCTGAATTTCTTAAATATCTTTAATTTCTAGAATATTCTAAATAACTGAAATTACTTGAAACTTCTGGAATTCTAAGATGCTCTGAAGTCTCCAAAAATATCTGATTTCCCTGAATTTCTTGAACACCCTTCATTCCTTAAATATTTTAAAATTCTAAAATTCCCACAATTATAAGAGGTTCTTGATTCTTTTGACTTTCTCGTAATGCATCAATAATTTTATTTCCATAAATTACTTTAGTACTCTTAATTTTTTGAAAGTTTTTTTTAATTCCTTTAATTCTCTGAAACCCTTGATTTTTTTGAATTCCTTGAAATATAGGATTAATCTGATTTTCCTAAATTCCTTGAAAATAAGTAATTCCTGGAATATTTCGAAATTCTGGAATTCCATTTATTCTATAAGGTTCTTAGTTTTTATAAATTCTTTAAAATATGGGAATAATCTTATTCGCCTGAATTACTTCAATGCACCTAAATCCTTGAACATTCTATTCTCCTTTAATTTTTTCAAATTCTCTGAAATCCTTGATTTCTCTAATTCTCTTGATTTCCCTAATATTCTTGATTTCTCTGGATTCCTTCAAATATAAGAATAATCTGATTTCCTTGACTTCCTTGAATACACATAATTTATTAAATATTTTGAAATTCTGAAATTCCATCTATTCTATAAGGTTCTTAACTTTTCTGAATTTCTTAAAATACATAAATGATCTTATTTTCCTAACTTACTTTAATGTACTTTATTCCATAACTATTCCATTGTTATTGAATATTTTGAAATTTTTCAAAATACTTGATTTTGTTTAATTACGTGGTTTTTCTGTATTCCTTTAAATAAATAAATAATCTGATTTCCTTGAATTACTTTAATATTTTTAATTCCTAAGATATTCCATTTTCCTTGAATTTCTTGAATTCTCTGAAATCCTTGATTTTTCTGAATTCCTTGAAATACAGAAATAATCTAGTTTCTTTCAATTCCTAGAATACACGTAGTTTGCTGAATATTCTAACATTTTGAAAATACCTCAATTCTACAAGGTTCTTGATTTTTCTGAATTTTTAAAATATGGGAATAATCTGATATCCCTGCATTCCTTAAGCACACTTAATTTTTAAAATATTTTAAAGTTTAGAGATTTTATCTATTCTATAAGGATTTGGATTTTCCTAAATTTCTTGAAATGCATGAATGATATGATTTTTCTCAATTACATCAATACGCTTTATTCCTTGAATATTCTTCTTTCATTAAATTTTTTGAATCCAATAAAATTCTTGATTTCGTTGAATTCATCGATTTTTGTGAATTCCTTTAAATAAATTATTAATCGAATTTCCCTTAATTACCATATTACCCTTAATTCCTGTAATATTCTATTTTCCTTCAATTTCTCGAATTATCTGAAATCCTTGATTTTTCTGAATTTCTTAAAATATAAAAATAATCTTATTTTTTCTGAATTTCTTGAATACACATAATTTTTTGAATATTTTAACATTCTAAAATTTCACCGATTCTATGAGGTTCTTGATTTTTCAGAATATCTTGAAAGATGGGAATGATCTGATTTCTCTGAATTCCTTGAGTACACTCAATTCCTTAAATATTTTTAAATTCACAAATTTCATATATTTTATAAGGTTTTTGATTTTTCTAAATTTCTTGAAATACATGAATGATTTTTATTCAATTTTTGAAATTTTTCAAAATTCTTGATTTTTCTGAATTTCTTCAAAAAAATGAAAAATCTGATTTCCGTGAATAACTTTGATGCACTTAATTCCTGGAATATTCTATTTTTCTTCAAATCCTTGAATTCTTTGAAATCCTTGATCTCTCTGAATTCCTTAAAAAATAGAAATAATCTAAGTTTTCTAAATTTCGTGAATATACGTGATTTCCTGAATATTTTGGCATTCTGAAATTTCCTTAATTTTACAAGGTTCTTAATTTTTCTGAATTTCTTAAAATATGGAAATAATCTGATTTTCCTGAATTCCTTGAGTACACTTAATTTTCTGAATAATTAGAAATTTATAAATTCTATCTATTCTATAAGCTTCTTGATTTTTCCAAATTTAATAAAATACATGAATAATCTCATTTCTCTAAATCAATTCAATACACTTTATTCCTTAAATATTCTTGTTTTATTTAATTTTTTAAAAACTCTAAAACCCTTGATTTCGTTAAATTTCTTCATTTTTCTAAATTTCTTTCAATAAATGAATAACGTTATTTAAGTGAATAACTTTCATGCACCTTATTCCTGGAATATTCTATTTTCATTTAATTCCTTGAATTCTCTAAAATTCTTTATTTCTCTGAATACCTTGAAATACAGAAATAATCTACCCTTCCTGAATTTCTTGAATACACGTAATTTCCTGAATATTTGGCATTCTAAAATTTCATTTATTCTATAATACTCTTAGTTTTTCTAAATTCTTCAAAACATGTAAATCATCTTATTTGCCTGAATTACTATACATCTAATTCCTTAAATATTTTATTTTTCTTCAATTTCTTAAATTCTCTGAAATCCTTGATTTTTCTAATATTCTTAATTTCTCTGATATTCTTGATTTCTCTGATTACCTTCAAATATAGGAATAATATGATGTCCCTGAATTCCTTGAATATACTTAATTAATTAAATATTTTAAAAATCTGAAATTTTTTCAATTCTATAAGGTTCCTTATTTTTCTGAATTTTTTAAAATACATAAACGATCTGATTTTTCTGAATTACTTTAATACACTTTATTCCTTAAATATTGTATTTTCATCCAATTTTTCAATTTCTCCAAAATCCTTCATTTCGTTTAATTCCTTTATTATTTTGAAATCCTTCAAATGAATGATTAAGGCTGATTTCCCTAGATTACTTTCATACTCTAAATTGCTGGAATATTCTTTTTTCCTTCAATTTCTTGAATTTTGAAAAATCCTCGATTTCTCTGAATTCCTTAAAATACAAAAATAATCTAATTTCCTTGAATTCCTTAAAATACAGAAATAATCTAATTTTCCTGAATTTCTTGAATACACGTAATTTCCTTAATATTTTTACATTCTGAAATTTCCTTGATTCTATAAGGTTTTTAATTTTTCTGAATTTCTCAAAATATGGAAATAATCTGATTTCCCTGATTTCCTTGAGTACACTTAATTCCTTGAATATTTTTAAATTCAGAAATTCCACCTATTCTATAAGGTTTTTTTAATTTTTCTTAATTTCTCTAAATATATAAACGATTTGATATTTTTGAATAACTTTAATACATCTTATTTTTTAAATATTCCATTTTAATCCAATTTTTTTTAATTCTCCGAAATCCTTGATTTCGTTGAATTCCTTGATTCTTCTGAATTCCTTTAAAAAAATGATTAAGATTGATTTCCCCAAATTATTTTAATACGCTCAATTCCTGGAATATTATATTTCCCTTTAATTCCCTGAATTCTCTGAAATCCTTGATTTTTCTAAATTCCTTGAAATATAGAAATAATCTTACTTTCCTGAATTCCTTGGATACACGTAACTTCCTGAATATTTTGACATTATGAAATTTCCTCGATCTTATAAGCTTCTTGATTTTTCGGAATTTCCTGAAACATGGGAATCATCTAATTTCTCTAAAGTGCTGGAGTACACTTAATTCCTTGAATATTTTAAAATTCATAAATTCCATCTATTCTATACGGTTTTTGATTTTTCTTAATTTTTTGAAAATACATGAATGATCAGATTCCGTTGAATTACTTTAATACAATTCATTCCCTAAATATTCCATTTTCGTTCAGTTTATTAAATTTTCTAAAGTCCTTGATTTCGTTGTAATTCTTGGTTTTACTTAATTCCTTCAAATAAATGATTAAAACTGATTTCTCTGATTTACTTTAATACTCTTAATTCCTGGAATATTATATTTTTCTTCAATTCCTCAATTCTCTGAAATCCTGGATTTTTTTAATTCCTTGAAACATAGAAAAATCTTATTTCGCTTAATTACTTAAATACACGTAATTTATTGAATATTTTAATATTCTGAATTTCCATCTATTCCGTAGAGTTCTTGATTTTCCTAAATTTCTTTAAAAAAATTAATGATATGACTACCTTAAATTACTTCAATACACTTAATTCCTCAAATATTCTATTTTCATTCAATTTTTTTTATTTTACAAAATCCTTCACTTTGTTAAATTCCTTGATTCTTCTGAATTCCTTAAAAATAATTAACAACCTGATTTTACTGAATCACTTTAATATTCTTAATTCCTGGAATAATTTATTTTCCTTTGATTCCTTGAATTCCCTCAAATTATTGATTTCTTTGGATTTCTTAAATACTTTTAGTTCCTGAAATATTCTGAATTTTTTAAATTCCTCGAATTCTCTGAATTTCTTGAAATAAATGTATAATCTGATTTCCATGAATTCCTTGAATACATGTAATTTCTGGAATATTTTGATATTCTGAAATTCCATTTATTTTTTTTGGGTTCTTGATTTTTCTAAATTTCTTTACATACATGAATGATATAATTCCCCTGAATTACTTCAATACACTCAATTCCTTAAATATTCTATTTTTATTCCATTTTTTTAATTCTCGGAAATCCTTCATTTTGGTGAATTCCTTGATTCTTGTGGATTTTTTTAAATAAATCAATAATCTGATTTTCCTAAATCACTTTAATATTCTTAATTCCTGGAATAATTTATTTTCCTTTGATTCCTTGATTTCTCTTAAATTCTTGATTTCTTTGATTTACTAAAATACTTTTAGTTTCTAAAATATTTTGAATTTTTTAAATTCCTCGAATTCTCTGGATTCCTTGAAATAATTAAATAATCTGATTTCCTAAATTTCTTAAATACTCTAAATTCCTCAAAGTTTTGGAATATCCTGAAATCTTCGAATTCCTGAAAATCTCTGAACTCCTTGAATTCTAATAATTTTCTAAATTCATAAAATACCTTTAATATTTTTAAATTCTTAAATATTCGGAATTTCATGGATTTCTATAATCCATGAAATTCTCTGAGTTTTCTTAAGATTTTCAATTTTCTAAAATCCTTGCATATTTTTAATTTTTTGCATTCCTCGAATTCTCTGAATCTTTTGATTTTTCCGAATTTCCTGAAATCCTTAAATATTTCGAATCTCTTAAAATACTTGAATATTCTGGATTTTCCGAATCTTTAAATATCTTTAAATCCCATTAATTCCTTGAATTCTTTGAATATCCTGAATTTCTTAAATAATCGGAATTCCTGATATCCTTAAAATTCCCTAGAGGCCTTATGATTTTTAAAAATCTCTAAATTCCCTAAATTTCTTGAACGTTTTAAAATCCTAAAATATTCAAAATTCCTGAATATGTTAAACATTCAGCATTCTCTTAATTTGTTGTTTATTTGGAGGACCCTAAAATAATTAAATTCTCTAAATAACAGATAATCCCATCATTCCTTCAATATTGCAAATCATTATTATTTCTTTAATATGCGTGATTCCATTAAATTTCTGAATTCGCGAAAATGTAAGAATTCCTTGAATTTTTTGAAATCCTTAAAATCTCAAAAATCCTTAACAATTCAGAATTGACTGAAGTTGTTGGATTTCGTCGATATTCTAAATTTCCTAAATTGTTTCAATTTTTAGAATTCCTAGAAATTCTTAAATTCTTTGAATTTGTAAAAATCCCTGCTTTTCTTAAATATTTTGTTTCTTAAAATACCTCGGAAATCCGAAATTCCATTAATTCTTTCAATTCCTAAAAATATTATAATTCCCTGAAAAACATTAGAATTCCTTGTATTTCCTAAGATACTTGAAACCTTCGAAATTCTTCAAAATTTGAAATATTTTAAACTTCTTGAAATCTAAATTTCTACAAATCTGTGAATTTCTTGAATTTCTAAAAAATTTTGAATATAGAATATTTACCTGTTCTCATGAATATTTGGATTTCCCAAAGTTATTCAATTTCCTTAAATATGTTGAATTCCGTGGATATTATTAATTCTCTGAATTTCTGAGAATATAGATTCGTTAAATTTTTACAATGCTCTGAAATCTTTCAATTCCCTGCATTTCATGAATTCCACAAATACTCTGAATTCTTCAAATTCGCTGAATTCCCGGAATTTTCAGAAATACCTGAATTCTTTTAATTCTTATTAATTTTTTTTGAAAAGCTCTGCATTATATTAAAGTCCTTAGAATTAAGAGAATCTTCAGAATTCAGAAAATCCTTTCTTCAAGTTCAGTAAATTCTTAGAATTTAGGAAATTCTTAGAATTCAATGAATTCTTAAAATTTAGTGAATTCTTAGGATTCAGGCAATTGTTGAAATTCAGGGAATTTTTAGAATTCAGGAAATTCTTGAAATACAGGGAATTCTCGGACTTTAGGGAATTTTCGAAATTCAGGGAATTCTTGAAATTTAGGGAATTCTTGGAATTCTGGGAATTCTTGGAATTCTTGGAATTCAGGAAATGCTCGAAATGCAGGCAATGCTCAGATGCCAGGAAATTCAGGAAATTCTTGGAATTCAGCAAATTAAACGAATACAGGAAATTGCACAAATTCGAAGAATTCAGATGATTGAGGTAATTCGGAAAAATTAAGATTTCAAGAAATTGAAAGAAATTAAAAAATATTTAAAGGAGCTTAAAAGCGCTATGATCAATTCAAATTAATGAAAAAAACATGTTATTTAAAAACCTCAAAAGAATTCAAAAGACTTCAATGTGAATTCAAGTAAATTTTAAAGAATATAATTTAAATTAAAAAATGTTTAAAATAGTATTTTCTCTTTTTTTTAAAATTATTTTACCAAAGTATTATTTTACCCCAGTGCCATATTTAATTAACTAGGGTCATTCAAAATAATAAATAATCTCCGGTTAGGATTTTGTAAACTATAATTATGAATTTAGCATCCTCAATCTGCCCTACATAATTTATGTGAGGCTGGCACTGAAATCCATGGTAACGAAGTAATTTTAGGAGAGAGCTATTGTCCCAAATACGTTGTCTTGAGCCAGGTCAGGTCAGGGCGGTAACGAATTGGCCACAAAATTGGATGTTTACCAGAGATTCCTCGACGTGTTCCTGAAGCATATTACCTGTAAACTCTGGCATCATTATGAATATCGTGCGGTGACACGCGAAATAGAATTCGCTTAGTGCATCTCCGCTGCTGACATTAACTATACAGGGTGTCCAAAAAGTAACAAAACATCAAAATAATTTTTCAAGCAAAATGTTTTTTCAGAAAGCCAAGAACATTCTTGGAGTGACTTTTAACAAGGAATCCAGTGGTAACCTTTCATTTGACCTTGAGCTTAACTTTCAAGGTGATTTCAAGGTCGATTTTTTTTAAAAATAAGTTCAAGGTCATCTTTGACCTATGGTCTGAGTACATTTTTGGACGTAAAATTTCCCGCTTTTTCAATTGCCGTTGTGAAAAATAAGGTTTCCTATTTAAAAAACAAAGTTGACCTTGAAATAACCCTGAAGGTCAACTTCAAGGTCAAATTCAAGTTCACCACTGGATTCCTCGTTAAAATTTACTCAAAAATAAACTTGGCTTTTAAGAAAAATACTTTACCTGGAAAATTATTCAAGTGTTTTGTTACTTTTTGGACAGTCTGTATACATTTATGGTTGATCCTCTATATCAAGCTTAATTTCAATAGCCACATTTTTTCAAACACGAATTTTCAACAAAATATTTAAATTCTTAACCGAAATGATGATTTTTAGAAACAGAAGAATAATTTTTTTTATTAAAAAATATAAATTTTGAAGAAAATACATGAATTTTTTACGTAACAATTAAATTTTTCACTCGATACTATAAATTTTTAAAATAGCTCATCTTCTACAAAGTAGTTAATTTCTTAGGTTAGTAGTTAGTTTTTAAACCAAATAGTGTATTTTTAAATTAGAGAATAAAGTATGTTTTAAACACAAATAACGGTAGAATCCAACTAAGAAAAACGAACTGTTGACAAAATATTTGAAACCTAAGGCAAAATAATGATTTTTTTAAAAATAACAACAATTTTTTATTCAACAAGACGGATTTTCAACATAATACGCTAATTTCAAACAAAAAAATTGCATTTACCACCCAGCAAATGATTTTCATCAAAAAAGTAAATTTTCTATTAAGTGATTATTTCAAATAAATGGTTAATATTTCAAAAAAATAGTTAAATTTTTAATCGAAGAAAGAAAGTATGTTTCAAACGAAAGGAAATAGTTAAATTTTTTAGTTTAAGAATTTAATTTTTAACAAAAATTTTACTAATTTTCAACCGGTGGAAATTATTTAAAAATTCCGAATTTTCAACTCGTGGAATTTAACTAAAAAACACAAATTTATGATAAAATAGTTGAATTCTCAACCAGAACAATCATTTTTTAAAGCCGAA
Organism: Amphibolips quercusostensackenii; assembly: GCA_032357855.1. Lineage (NCBI taxonomy): Eukaryota > Metazoa > Arthropoda > Insecta > Hymenoptera > Cynipidae > Amphibolips > Amphibolips quercusostensackenii. The sequence continues at coordinate 5,017 of JAUELO010243200.1, read as the reverse complement.
AAATGATTGTTTATTTAAAAAGACAAATTATGAAGAAAATACATACATTTTTCGCGAAACAGTCAAATTTTCGACCCAAAACTATAAGTGTACTTTAAACTGAAAAATAAATAGTTACATTTTCTGTTCAAAAAATTAATTTTCAACAAAATAAAAAGAGAATTTTCAACTAGTGGAATTCAACTAAAAAATACTATTTCTTAACAAAATATTCGAATCATTTAACAAAAATAAGAATTTTTTCAACCAGAGGAATAATTTTCATTCAGAAAGACAAATTTTCAAAGAATGCATTAATTTTTAACGAAAAAGTTCAAATTTTTACCTGACACATTGAATTTTCAAAAAACTTCCTTTTCTACCAATTAGGAAATTTTTCATATGAATAGTTAATGTCGTTAACAAATTGTTGAATTTTGAGTTTAAAAAAAGTGTATTTCAAGACAAAAAAAAGTTACAATTTCAGATTAGTAAATTAATTTTCAACCAAAAAAAAAGTAATTTTCAGCTGGTGGAATTTAACTAAAAAACACGAATTTAAAAAAAAAATACTTAAATCTTTAATCAAAGTGATGATTTTTCAAAAACAAGAATAATTTTTCATTCTAAAAGATTAATTTCAATTAAATACATAAATTTTCCACAAAATAGTTAAATTTTTACCCCGAAACTATGAATTTTTAACAAAGAGATTAGTTTTATACCGAGTAGTAAATTATCTAAATACATAATTAATAACTTAGCCAAATAATTAAATTTCAAATTAGAGAAAAAAATATGTCTACAACCAACACACAGTTACATTTTCAGCTTAAAAAACTTAATTTTCAACAAGAAAAATACGAATTTTCAGCCGGTGTCATTCAATTAAAAACACGAATTTTTCACAAAATAGTTGAATCTTCAACCAAAATGATGATTTTTTAAAACAGACGAATAATTTTATATATAAAAATACGAATTTTGAAGAAAATAGAGAAAACGTTCACAAGCCAGTTGAATTTTTTGTAGATCCCAAACTATGAATTTTCAATAAAAAGTTAATTATCTACCAATTAGTTAATTTTTTAAATAATTAGTGAATTTTTTAACCAAATGGCTAAATATTTAATAACCAGCAACATTTATATCTTTAACTAAAAAATAGTTACATTTTTAGTCTGAGAAATTATTTAAAAAAAAGCAAATTTTGAATAGGTGGAATTCAACTAAAAAACATTATTTTTTCAAAATAGATGAATCCTCAACCAAAATGATGATTTTTCCAAACAGAGGAATCATATTTTATGGTAAGGCTCTATGCATTTTCCAAAAAGTCTATTTTCTACTAATCAGGTTATTTTTGAAATAAATAGTTCATTTTTTGAAAAAATGGTTAAATTCTAAAATAAAGTAAAATAATATGTTTTAAACGAAAAATTAAATACTTACATTTTCAGTTTGAAAAATTAATTTTCATGAAAAAAACTTATTTTCAACCAGTGGAATTCAACTAAAGAAAACATGAATTTTAAACATGATAGTTGAATCTTCAACAAAATTAATGATTTTTCCAAACACAACAACAATTTTTCATGGAAAAAAAAAGAATTTTCAATACAATACATGAATTTCCCACAAAAGAGTTGAATATCCCACCCGAAACTATGAATTTCCAACAAAGAAGTTAAATTTGTACCAAGTAGCTAATTTTTTAAATGAATATTTTATCTCTTGAAGAAATAATTGAATTTTAAATTGAAATAAAAAGTATCTTTTGACCAAAAAATAGTTTCATTTTCAGTTTATAAAATAAATAATTTTCAGCCTTTAAAATTCGATTAAAAACACAAATTTTTCACAAGAAAAAATTAAATTCTTAACCTAAATGATGATTTTTTAAGATAGAAGACTAATTTTTCATTCAAACACACGGTATTTCAATAAAATACATGAATTTTCCGCTCGACCTTATGAAGTTTTAAAAAAGTTTTTTTTATACCAGGTAGTTAATTTTTTAACCAAATGGCTGAATTATAAATTAAAGAAGAAAGTATGTTTTAAACCAACAAAAAATAGTTACATTTTTGGCTTAAAAAATTAACTTTCAACAACAAAAAAAACGAATTTTCAACCGGTGGAATTCAATTGAAAAACACAAATTTTTGACAAAAATGCGTTAATTCTCATCAAAAGTGATGATTTTTCCCGATGGGTAATTTTTTATTCAAAAAGACAAATTTTTAACAAAATATATTATTTCTCACAAAACAGTTAAATTTTCCAACCGACACTATGAATTTTCACAGAAATTAATTTTTACCAAGTAGTAAAAAATTAATTTTCAATAAAAAATAAACAATTTCAATAAAATAGTTGAATCTACAGCTAAAAATTATAAATTTTCAAAAAGAAAATTATTTTTCTACCCAATAAGACGAATTTTTAACAAAATGAATGAATTTTTTATAAAACAGTAAAATTTTCTACCTGACACTATGGATGCTTACCAAAAAAGTTTATTTTTTAACAAGTAAATAGTTTTTCAAATGAATAGTTGAATTTTCTTCCAAAATAGTTAAATTTTTACTAAAGTAGTTGAATTTTCAACTAAATAGATGAATTTTAAACTAAAAATAGATCCGTTTTCACCCAAAAATGTAATACATTAATTTACAGTTAAAAAATCAATTTTTTAACAACAAAAAAAAAGAATATTTAACAGAATTAAACCAATTAAAAAATAAAAGTTTTCTACAAAATATATCAATTTTTCACAATACAGATACATTTTCAAACGGACACCAAGTAGTTAAATTTTTTACCAAAATAGTAGAATTTTCTAGCACAAAGAAGGCTCTAAAAGGCAGTTGAATTTTCGTCAACTCAAATGAAAAATTTTTTAACAAAAAAAAGAGAAGTTTTGTTTTTCGTTCAAAAAATTAATTAAAAAAAAGTAACGAATTTTCTACCAGTAAAAGTGACCAAAAAAATACGAATTTTTAAGAAAAAAGTCAAATCCTCAACCAAGATGATATATTTTTTTAAACCGAAAATTAGTCTTTTAGTCAAAAAGACGAATTTTTAACAATATAAATGAATTTTCCACATAACAGTTTAATTTTCTATCGACATTTGGACTTTTTTTAAAGAAAAAATTAATTTCCCATCACGTGGATAATTTTCCAAATAAAAAGTTAAATTTTCAACCAAAGAGTTGAATTTTCTACAAAAATAGTTGAAATTTGTATTAAAATAGTTACATTTTTATTCAAAAATGGAAAAGTTACATTTTCAGTTTAAAACGTTAATTTTCAACAAACAAAATTTTTTACCTGTTTTTCAACTTTAACGAATTGTTTTGTACTCAAGTAGACGAATTTTCATTAAAATAGATGAGTTTCCCACAAAACAGTTGAAGTTTCCACCCGACCCTGAATTTTCAACAAAAAAGTTAATTTTCTACCAATGAATGAATTTTTATTCAAACAGTTGCAGTTTTTACCAGAAAGGTCGTACCTACTAAAATATAAATTTTTAAACAAAAAGATGCATTTTCTACAAAATAATTAAATTTTCATTCAAAAGGTGAATTTTTAACTACATATTTTAATTTTTTACTAAATTATTGAATTTTTAAGCCAAAAGGACCTTTTTTCACAAAAAGCAGTTGATTTTTCAAGCTGAAAAGATAAATCCTTAACAAAACCGTAATACTTGATATTTTAACCAAATACTATGTTAATTTTGAATAAAAAACAGTTGAATTGAACCAAAAAATAAGAATTTTCAAAAAAATCGTGGTATCATCAACAAAATTCATAATTTTCAACCAAGTAATTGAATTTTTAAATGGCATTGTTAAATTGTCAATGAAAAATATAAATATACAATAAAAAATATAATAGTTATATTTTGAGTCAATTATAAGTGCTTGCATTTTTTACTCTAAAGATGAATTTTTAACTCAAATGATAAATCTTTTTAAAAAAATTAAGATTTCAGCAAGTAGCTTAACTGTTAAACGGATAGTTTAATTTTATATAAAAAAGATGAATTGTTGACGAAAAGTGTAATTGATGATATTTTAATCCAAAAAGATATTGATTAAAGTAAAAAAAAATGGATTGCAATGAAAAATACGAATTTTCAACGAAATAGTAAGATTTAAAAGCAAGGCAATAAATTTTTAACTAAAAATGTGATTTTATCTTTTATTTAAGAAAGTTAATTTTCAACCAAAAAAGAAACAAATTTTTATCAAGATAATTAGATTTTCAACATAAGAGGAACTGTATGTGTAGGAACAGATTTGATTCCCTTAATCAAAACATATATTTAGCAGATAACAACCAACTCAAAAAAATGACAGATTTTTAAAATTAAAATCTCTTTTTGATTGGATAAAAAAAATACAGTTTAAAGTATTTTTTCATAATCTGTCTATCGGTAAGGGAATAGTACCATATTTTGGGCGATACAGTTGTTATATGTGCACAAAGGAAAACCTAATTAGGTTTGGATACAAAATATGATATACATGTAGTTTAAATGGGGACTTGTACAAATCCATAGATTACAGCGGATTACAGTAAAAAAAAACAACTACTTATAAAAAAAAATTGGTACTGGGAAAGAACGTTGTACTAAACCTATTGTCAGTTGTTCAGGAATCATATGTTTATCGCGTGTTTTTTGGCAACTTTTTTGAAAATTTCAACGTTACATATAGGCAACATTTTGTGATATAATTGTATAAATATGTAATTTTTTCAAATTATAAAGAGTTATTTAAATATATGTTCAGTTATGCAATGCAGTAAAAACATAAAATTAGTTTTATTTTCTAGCCTTGGGAACAAATCGGTTCAATCTGGAATACTTTTAAATATACTTAAAAGTAACATTTAATGCTTTTGGTCAACGTAATCAAAAATGAAAAACGTACCATATTTTGAAACAATTCAATTAGTTTCCGCAAAAATATGATACGAAGAACTTAAACTGACGTTTATAAAAAAATACCCAGATACATATA